>BQNB010014387.1:0-63345 GCA_026074375.1 Tanacetum coccineum
CTTGAAAAGCTTTAATGTTGCATCTTTCTTGAAATTCTTTAACTTTAAAACTTTATCACTTCGAGAAAGACGTTCGGTATCAGAGTGACTGAAACTTCTTTAAAATTCTTTGACTTTAATACTTTGTCACTTCAAGAAAGACGTACGGTATCAGAGTAGCGAAAGTCTTGAAACATGTGGCTATGAATCTTGTGAGTTGGTCTGTATGTTTGTCACAAACATAAGTACATGTACTTGAGCTTTCATGATGTCTTTATGTTTGTCGGTCTGGTATGAGCATATGGCTATGAATCTTGTGAGTCAGCGGGAAACAGGTACCTTCACCACCATCTTTAAGTTTCTTGCAATAAAACAGTTAGCAATAAAGCGGGGGGACGAATATGGCTTTGTCATTCGCCCGTGTTTGGTTGGAGTAACCTTCGAATCCGTGAGGATCGACATGTGATCAGGTAGATTCAATTTAAGAAGAATCTCCATGACAGGATTTCTAGTTAAAGTATAGAATCTTTCTAACACATGTGTATTAGATTCATCAAACTCAGCATGTTCTTATTATTAGAACATCTCAAAGCAGACAGCATGATAAGAGTGAAGCAGTGAGTTACTATCTTACCGATTGAAGTAAAAAATTGATTAAATTAATCGCCGTGTCACTTGCTAAAGTGGTTTTGTGACACATCGAGAGTGTTAATCATTTCAAAATTCATCATCAATCGTCAATTCATAACCTGGAACAAGTTTAATTCTTATAGAATCGCACCATCTTTTCTTTCCAGTTGTCACAAGTTTGATTCAAAAGGAATCGCACAAGTCACCTACCATGAGCTTGTTTGATGTTGACTCAAGCAGGATTTCCATTTTCATTGTGAATGAAATCACTCGGATGTTCTGGCAAAATCACAAGGATAATGCGTAGGACTCTTAGTATATATCTTGTTATTCACATTGTGTGATTTAGCAAGCTTAATTTAACAAGTTTCCTAATGAGATTTATGGATGATCTCTTTTGGCTCTAGACTCAATAGTGCACTTTAATTTTAGTGATCGGAGGCTGGAGCAGACTGCCACCTTTTCAATATCAACTAACTCGGAGTGAGAAAGTCGATAGAAATGCGTGTAATCTCCGTGAGAAATGAAACAAGAGTCTTTTGAGAGACCTTGAGTGGCTAGGGAGGGTTGTGCATAGCGTCACTGGGTCCATGACAATCTTCAATGTCAGACAACATCTTAGTGTTTCCGACAGTTTATGTATTGACCCGGTTTTTTTTGCCTAATGTAGAGGGCTTATTTCTTTACACCATTTATCCTTACATTTCTTTTTCACTCTTTAACCCCTTCAATGCTTACCGAGACTTCATAACTAACACCTTGTTAGGTTTGTTCCAGTGTTAGCTCCATCTCAGTCGGCATTATTCCCTTTTCTTACTTTTTCTTCTTTTATCATACCTAAAGGCCTTTTTACACTACCAGTGGATATCCCTGGTAATCCCTCCGGTATCTGGCTGGATCATGGGATTTGAATACCTATACTTAACCACCTTAAACCTCCATAAAATTAAGTACATGGTTCGGCCTTTTTGGTATTCCATCAAATCACAAACCAAAATCAATGAAAAACTTCATTCAAAATGTTTGATATAATATCAAAAGGTTAACACTTTGAAATGTTTTTTTAATCGATCACTAAAAGCACCTCTTTAACATGTGCATCGTAATCGTAGTACATGCTAAGTGGAAGTGCATTGAGTCCATTTTATTTGATCACAAATCTTATTAAAACAATAGATTCAATTTAATCAACATTTTCTCCCCTTCTCCAAAAAAGTTAAACCCTTGATAATTGATATTGATATCAATTGATAAACGTTCGGTGGACAAAATGTTATGAAATCTATTAAAGAACATCTTAATGCTCCCCCTCAAATTATGGAGTTATATATGATAGTGGCTGATACAATATTTTGAAAGATTTTGATTTACTAGAAATTCTTGAAGATTTTATACTCGAGCACTCCTTATTATCTCCATAAGTCTATACTATTTAATAACATATTCACAAGTTATTTATTATGTACAAGGTTTGACCTGATATATGAGAACATCATATGATGAAATCATATGGTCCTTTAGTAAGCACGCGTAGGTCTCCTTCAGTACAAAACATCCACCAATGAAACTTTTTCTAAGCTCCTCATTAACACTTCTTTCTTTCAAGAAGATTTCAATCTAATCTTTTCTCTTTCCAAGCACTCATAGGTAATTTCTTCAACTTTACTTTCCCAAGGTTACTAAAGTCCTTTGCTTCAAACTTTGAGTATGAACAGATTCAGATACATAGTAACATGGGCGTGTTGTGTTGTGATGTCCGGTGTTGATGTTGTCTTAGCTTCCCCTAAACCAGCCTAGCTCTAGATATAGAATATGGATAAGGTTGCCAAAACTTTTCTGTTCAAGTCCGGGCAGTCAGCATCTTGATGTATAAAGCCCAGATATCCGAAGTACACAATTAACCCTTTCAAGAACTTGATACCGCAACACCAAAGTCAATTAAGTCCCGGATGAGCGTATTTCTCTCTTCAGGATAGTTATGATATAAATTGTAACACCAAAGTCAACTAAGTCCCGGATGTAGACAATTAAATCTATATGTGCCTCTTTTATCAAATAATTCTACTCTTTTTAAGAATAAGCTTAGAGATTGACCGGTCGGGTAAAACATTAATTGAATCAGAAAGATCTCTTCTCACGTTTTAAATAATTATACTCCCAACACTTCCCCCTAGGGACTCAAATGATGCATACTGACTAATGACGAGATGTCTCTTCCACCATGTGACTCAAAAGAAAGCCAAGGACACTATCAGGTATACATCTACTCCTTCCCCCTTGCTGGTTTCGACACGTCGGAATCAGCAAAACCTTGTACGCACACATACTCGAGAACGTGTTTGAAGAATCAATATATCTTAGATCTATTCCGTGAGAATCAACTTCAAGGTCTTTAAAACTATGTAATTATGTCCAAACATTCCTAAGTCTTTTACAGCTATGAGGTGTTGGTAATATTAGTCGTATGTAGTTTTAAAGCCTATACTCACTAGGTCTCATATTTCAAATAAGTTCCTAAAGTTTGAAACAAATGACATCTAAAGCTCTTGAAGTTAATATAAATTAACTCCCCTTAAAAATGTTATCCGTCATAATTCAAAACTTTATCTGTTTATTCTGTGACTTATTTTGAAAGACCATTTTAAAATATTATTTGATGCACTTCCCCCGTCAAATAAGACCCGTTTTCCTATTTAAAGAGATGTTGTCATCATTTAAGTGGTCGAATTGTCTTTGAAAATCTTTTTTCAGATTACTGAGAACACTGATTCAATATGAAGACAACTTTTTACCAATAAAAATAAGATTTCTCTTATTTTGACACATAAGCGCACTGACTTATGGTATTTAGGAATCAGGGGTTGTGTTGCAAAGTAAACACAAGCCTTTGCATGGTCATAAAGTAGACCATGCCCGAGAATAAATTCCCGTTGAGAGGTCAAGTTTCCTTTTTGACGGAATACTTGCCTTTAAAATGATGTCCGGGTTACTATCTGAAATAATAGCAAGCCATTTGGCATGTTTTGAAAACATTTGTAACTTCTGCTCGAACTTCATTTACAGCCTCGTATCATTATTGAATGACATTTCTAAGACCGTAAATGTTATCGATTTTCAGAAGACATGCCTTTATTACCTCTTTTTTATATTTTTTCATTTTTTAATTTTTTCTTTGGTTTTATAGATTTTATATTTTTGTATTTTGTTTTTATAAAAGTTTTCTAAAAATGAAAAATCTTTTTGGTTTTTATGGTTTTATGTATATACATATGATACATGATATGTGAATAGGTACCACCACTATTCATCAACTTCATCTGCCAATTGTTTCAGAGTCTCTGGCGTAAAACTCCGCATTCCCAGCTTGTTGATCAGAAATTCAATTCTTTCTTGGCCAAGAGTTTTAGTGAAGATGTCCGCCAGTTGATACTCCGTATTGAAAAAGTAAAGTTCAATCACCCCATTCTCAATATGCTCCTTGATAAAGTGAAATCTAATGTCTATATGCTTTGATCTGGAATGTTGAACGTTGTTGCAGCATAAGGCAATAGCGCTTTTGTTATCACGGTACATTGGAATTTTGTTGAAACCAAAGCCATAGTCGGTAAGCTGTGATCTCATCCAAAGGATTTGAGCACAACAGCCAGACAAAGCAATATATTCAGCTTCCGTACTGGATATCGCAGCACTTTTCTGCCTTTTTGATAACCAACTGATAAGTCTATCTCCTAAAAATTGCATACTACCAGATGTGCTACGGTGTGTATCTTGACAACCAGCATGATCCGCATCTGCAAATGCTACTAGAGCAATCGAAGAATCCTTCGGATACCATAGTCCCCGATTAACGGTTCCTTTTAGATATCGAAAAATCCTTTTTACTGCATTTAAGTGCTTTTCGGTAGGCCGATCCTGATACCGGGCACACATGCATATAGCAAATTGTAGGTCAGGTCTACTAGCTATGAGATAAAAAAGGGTGTCTATCATACCACGATAGTGTGACGGATCAACGGCTTTCCCTTCTGTATCCTCATCCAGTTTGGATTTCTCCACCATGGGAGTATCCATTAGGTCACAAGAGTCAAAACCGTATTTCTTTAAGGATTCAAGGGCATATTTGGACTGGTTAATAAAGATGCCTCCGAGACTTTGAGAAATCTGTAGTCCTAAGAAAAATGAGATTTTGCCCATCATTGACATCTTAAATTTTGAACACATGATTTTAGAAAATAGGTCACAAAGTTCATGTGTAGATGCAACAAAGATGATATCATCGACATATATTTGTACCAAAAGTAGTTCATTGTCGTCTCTGCGTATGAACAATGTGGGATCCACTAAACCTTTGGAGAAGTCTTGAGATATCAGGAACGAAGACAACATGTCATACCACGCGCGTGGAGCTTGTTTCAACCCATAAAGAGCTTTCTTAAGCTTGTACACGTGATTTGGTTTATCTTTATCCACAAAGCCATCAGACTGGCTAACATAAACTTCTTCCCGCAGATTACCATTCAGAAACGCAGTCTTCACATCCATTTGGTAGACGACCATGTTCATATGAGCACCAAACGCGAGAAAAATCCTTATAGCCTCTAATCTTGCAACCGGAGGAAAAGACTCTTCAAAATCTATTCCCTCCTCTTGACGGTAACCACGAGCCACTAATCGAGCTTTGTTCTTTAGTATACCTCCCAGTTCATCTAGTTTCACTTTGTATATCCACTTCAAAGTAATAACCATAACTTTATCTAGCCGGGGTACGAGCTCCCATACTTTAAGACGTTCGAACTCATTGAGTTCTTCTTGCATTGCTTCGATCCAGCAAGCTTAAGTCAAAGCATCTTTATGCTTCTTGGGTTCAACAGCAGTGAGGAAAGCATCGTAGTAACAGAAAAGAGCTTGCTCATGTAATTGCAGCCTTGTGGAAACTGGTCTAGCGAGTTCACCGATTATATTTTTAAGTGGATGATCCTTAGTCCATTTGTTATTATGTTCAGAAATTTGGTGATCGGGAGGCACATTTGTATGAATAGAATCCAACGATGAAGATTGATCAGAAGGAACTTCTGGAATTGGAATACCAAAGTACGGATCATTACCCATATGTGCAACTTCAATATCATGATTGTCTTCTTCAACATTGTTAGGAATGACGGGAGGTTGGGTATCGGGTGTTGTTTGAGAGTTACTTGGTGATGGTTCATCTTGGTCAACTGTAGTTGAGGAAGGAGAACCGGTTGATACAGCAAGTACTAGAGCTGCTACTTCATCAATTGGAGCAACGACTTCAGGGGTTGGGTAATCAAGACTAGGTGGGGGATTGAGTAATTCATCGAACAACGGTTGAAACAACATATCCCAGTCAGTTCTCGAAGGTGGTAGAACTGATTGTTGTAGGAGTCATTTCATGAAGTGCAGGTCCTGAACTGCTATGTTCATAAGCCATATTGACCATTTGAAGAATCAATCAACTTTTGACCATATTTTGTTCACTTTTCTCCCCTTCAAAAATTGCATATGTGATTACTATTTTTGATTAACCAAGTGAGCTAAAATACAAGTTAATGTACGTTGATCCACTTGTATAATATCCGAGCTTATGAGAATAGGTCATTGTTGATGAGAATGGTCGAAAAGAAGAAGATTTCTCTTCTCTTAAAGATAAAGCGCATTGAAGCGTACACCTTTCTTTTCTTTGAGGAACGGGGCCTGAAGTGTTGTCTACAGATGCCATCATGTCTCCAAGAGACATAGTATACAGATTTTTGCCTCGAGATCCAGTCAATAAATCAACACCTTCTAAATTATGAATGAAGCAGGTGTGTTGACGAAAAGCAACCTCAAGGTTCGAATCACAAAACTGCCTAACGGAGAATAAGTTGTGTCCAAGTCCTTCCACATAGTAAAACCTTGATATTGTAACATTCCCAATCTGATAATCACCATATCCCAAAATCTTTGCCACATGATCATTTCCGAATTTGACTGTACCAAAGAAGATTTTTGCTAATATGAAGAGGGAAGGAAAAGGTTTCTCTAGGAGAATCACCCCTCTATTTCATACTATGATGGTTCAAGCTCCAAAATACATAGGTAAAGATTCAGCTGCTCCTACTTATTCCCATTCCACACCCATTATTACTCAAACATCATCATCTAAGCCTTAAAAGAAAAAGTCTAGAAGGAAACAGAGGAATGACAGTGGTCCTACAAAGCCTATCCCTGATGAGGCTACTAATGAGGAACATGTATCTACCTCTTCCTATGATCCACCTCAAAGTGGTGAGGATAGACTACAACTGACTAAATTGATGAGTTTATGTACCAGTCTACAAGAGAAGGTTCTTGATTTGGAGAAAGCAAAGACTGCTCAAGCAAAGGAGATTGCTAGTTTAAAGAAGAGAGTCAAGCAGTTGGAAAAGAGAAAGAAGTCAAGAACTTTAAGGCTTAAGAGGTTAAGGAAGGTTGGTTCAGCTAGCAGGGTCGAATCCTCTAATGATGTTAGTTTGGGTGCTCAAGAGGATGCATCCAAACAGGGAAGGAAAATATTTGATCTTGATGCTGATGCAGAGGTGACCTTGATTGATGAGACTCAAGAAAGAAATGATAAAGACTTGATGTTTAATACTGATGTTCTTAATGGTGATGAGGTGTTTGAAGAGCCTATAGTTAATGCTGTTAAGACTACAAGCTCAATTCAAGTTACTACTACTAGTGAAGTAGTTACTACTGCCAGTGCTACAACAACTGTTGGTGAGTTAACTCTGGCTCAGACCTTGATAGAGATCAAAGCAGCTAAACCAAAGGCTGTTACAACTGCTACCACAACAATTACTACTGTTGTTGCCAGCACAAGACCAAAGGCAAATGGAATTGTCTTTCATGTTCAGGGGGAGCAAGCACCTGCATTTACACTAATAGTTTCTTCTTCACAAGCATCACAACTTTCACAAGCAAAAGACAAAGGCAAGGCAAAAATGATTGAGCCTGAAAAGCCATCAAAGAAGAAAGATCAAATTGCACTTGATGAAGAATTAGCACTCAGATTGCATGCTAAAGAACAAGCAGAGTTGGAAAGAATGCAAAAAGAAAAAGTTGCACAAGAAGAAGCTAGCAGAGCATCAATTATTGAAGAACTGGATAGCATTCAAGCTTTGATTGAGGCTGATGAGCAATTAGCTGCAAGACTCCAAGCTGAAGAACAAGAACAATTCTCCATTGAAGAAAAGTTAAGAATGTTAGTGGAGATGATAGCTGAAAGGAAAAAGTTCTTTGCAGCACAGAGAGCAGCATAGCAAAGAAGTAAACCACCTACCAAAACTCAGATAAGGAATAGAATGTGTACATACCTGAAGAATATGGGTGGATACAAGCACAATCAGCTGAAAGGAAGGAGTTATGAAGAAATTCAGAAGCTCTTTGACAAAGCATACAAACAGGTAAATTCATTTGTTCCTATGGATTCAGAGGTGGTGAAAAGCAGTGAGACAAGAACAGAAGGAAGTTCTAAAAGAGCAGGAGATGAGCTTGAATCTGATAAATCAAAGAAGCAGAAGATAGATGAGCATGTAGAAGCTGAAAAAGATGATGATCAAGAGGAGGCAGAGATGAAAAAGCATATTGAGATAGTTAAAGATGATGAGGTAGCAATTGATGCTATACCTCTAGCCACCAAACCTCCAATGATTGTTGAATACAAGATTGATAAAGATGGAAGGATGGGATACTTTAAATTGATAAGAGCTGATGGAAGTTCAAAAAGATACTTATCAATGATTAAGATGCTTCAAAATATTAATAGAGAAGACTTTGAGACCCTCTGGAAGTTGGTTAAAGATAAACATGAGAATACAAGGCCAGAGGAGGATTATGAAAGAATTTTATGGGGTGATCTGAAAGTAATGTTTGAACCTGACATAAAAAGTGAAGTATGAAGAAATCTACAAGGATACAAAGTGACTATTTAGAAGCTGTTTGATAACTTGTTAGAGTGCTCACTTTGTGGAGGTTTAAAAATCTTCACTATCTTTATGTTGGTTGAGGAATAAGATTCCCCATTACCCATAAAATCACCAAACATGCTGAACAAAAAGCTTCAACTGACCATGAATGAGATGTGTTATCACTACTCAAGCTCAGGATAAAGCAGGAAAAGGTCAATGAAGTGTTTTGAATGCAAATTTCTCTGGTGATGGTGAGGACTTTTAATGAAGACTTGAAGTTTTAGATGAAGAACATCAAGTTTATGGGAGGATTGTTGGATTAAAAGACTTTAAGATGTTTTCATTAGCAGTTACTGCTGCTCAGTGACTAACTTGCAGTGATTAACTACTGCCTAGAAGGATTATGCTGACAGAAATGAGAATTAAAAGGGACTTATCAAAGAAGCAGATTAAGAGTGATTGGACACAAGAATTACTTACGAGGACTAAGTATCAGTTATTTGTTGAAGAAGTTATGTATAACTTATTTGTTTAAAAGATTATGTTTGCTTATAGAAAAGATCATGATAACTTAGGAAAGTATTGTAAGCCTTGTAGGACTCCTTGGTGTATAAAAGGAGGTCCTAGGGAATAATGTTAGACACACATCTTTGATATTCGTAGCTTCAAGGTTTTGTAAACCCTAACACTATTAAGAGTGTTCGTTTTATATTGAGGCTGAAAGTTTGATAAACTTTTGTTATTAAACTTGTTTGTTACTGTTTCATTGCTTATTCTTCTTAGTATCATAGACTAGATTCCGCATAGTCTTTGATATATTCAATCAAAGTTTCTACCATAGTTGTCTTGGATTTATTCAATACAACTAAGCCTTTTACAAGCTAAGCAAGATCTATTCAAGTGGGATCAACAATCCACTTTAAGGCGGCTACGTTCTGACGCCGTCACAAATTCCTCGACGTCGTCACTTTGAAAATCACGATGGCGTCACTTTATACTAGCGACGCCGTCTCCACGCTCTGTATGCGTGGTTCTTCAAGATACTTGGTGTAGAGTCGTAGTCTTGTCTGTTTCTTCTCCAAATGAGCCCAAGTCACATGTATTTCCTCCAAATGTCATCCAAGTGCTAAAAAACTGGAAAAAACGATTAAGCACATAATCTGGGCATATTTGCATGATTTAGAGGGTTAAATGACCCCGGAATAGTGTATAAAATGACACCTCATCAACAACATTTCGAAAACGTTAAACATTACCAAATATAGTAAGTTTTATTTACGAAATATAAACTAACGAGATGAAAGTAGAAGTAGACATTTAAGTTTCTCTTAGTGCGTTTATTTTTAATGGACTTAAAAAATATTAGGGGATGGTATTAACATCCCAGATTTCTAAACTTTCCAAAAATAGTAAGTTTTCATCTAAGAGTCGTAAAATTTAACTAAAGACATTTTATCTTCGTAAAGTCACGTTTTTGCTAAACAAACACATATGGATGATATTATCTTTCATAAACATTTCATAAAACGATTCATATTTCCTACTTCTAAAACGCGTCTCTTAAAATTAGGTCACGGTTAGGAACATTTACTTGCACTCTTGGTTCGTTAATTGTTTACGCTCACTACTTGTTAAAGGTGAGTTCGACCATCACGTTTTTACTGTTTTTACATTCATTTACAACTTTAGGGTGATAACATTGCTTGCTTTTAAACTGTGGACACAAGTACTTACTTTACTCTTACATGTTTATGTGTTGACTAAGTTACCGTTAAACCACTCTTGCCCGTACTTCATGAACCGTTAATTACTGGAAGTAAGCGCGAGTGTTATAAATAGATCTATTAGGACTGATAGCCCCTGTCCAGGCATGGTAATTCTCACTTGACTGATGGACTGGTCAAACGGACGTATACCATGTCGAAGTGTAGGCGGTTGATGTGTGTTTTTACAAACTTTAAATTTATAATAACTAGATATACCGATTTTTACTAAAAACATAACATTCAGGCAAGTATGCCCTATTCGAGTGTATTATAGTATTAGGTAAGTCCAGGTCATCCTAAGAGAATTGAAGTTTTCACAGTATGTAATTAAGGGGCTAAGGCTAAAATGATTGTCACTTATCAAATTAACCAAATCGTGCATATATCGAATATTGTAAAGAAAGCAATAAAAGGATGATTCAAGCAAATGATTAAAGTATGTTTGTTTAGGCAATGATCACTATGATATAGAAGTGTTTAGGATAGTGTTTATAAAGATAACATGAGTTACAAATCCTTTCGGCCTTTAAATGTAACTAGTGATTATATCGATTAATAACAATAAATCATTTCGGCCTTTATAAGCTATTATAACCAATATAATAAGTGGAATGATAGAACACATATATAAAACACACTTTCGGCCAATATTCTTATATAAAATATGTTTTATCAATTCACTAAACACATATCCAAACACTACATATCAAAGATCACATATCACCCAAACAATCACAAGATGACTACTCCAAGATCAAAGAAGTAACAAAACACATAACATTCATCATGGATTCAGTAAAGATCATATTCAAAAGATAAACAAGATTTTTACCAACTTTAAGAGCAAATGTTTGATGATTTCATAAGTTTTCCCAACAAAAAACTTTAATATATTCAAAGTAAACCCGGAAACTATGAACAATTCTATCACAATAGCTTATAGCTTCGAATTACACTTCACTAGTACTTCCTTGGATGGATTAAAACATGGGAATGTTGATGAACTACAAGCAAGTTCAACCAAATTCCCCAAGAACTTCTCCTAACTTTGATTATACTTGTTGTGATAATTGTGTTACCAAGGGTGGTTTGGATCAAAGGTTTGTCAAGCCTTTATCACCAAAAATCCTTATTTTAAGTGGTATACATGAAAGGGATTGATGTGTGAGAGAATATGTGAAATGAGAGAGCCAATGAGGCTTTTCATAGGCATTCTGGGGTCTGAAAACCGCCGCACAATATAAATTGTGCGCCGCACTTGGGCTTAAGTCGGTTACAAGCATTAATGCAGAAAAGTGCGCCGCACTTTTTGGGAAGTGCGCCGGTTTTGATACACTTTCAGCTTTTGGACCAAAAATCAAAGTTATAGAGAATTTTTTTCCCGGACGCGTGGGCAGTTAAATCACGTCAATCTGAGTTCGTATGCTTAAGTTATGGCCAAAACAGTGGACAGATGTCGAGAGATCTTTATCTTGAGTTATTTCTTCGTTTAAGCTTCAATTCTTCGTGTATTCTTCCGTTTTCTTCCACGACACGCACCTAGAACCCACAATAGCAAATATACTTGATTAAGTATCGAAAGTTCTTTTAATTAACCAATATATATACATAAAAGCATAGATAACGTATATAAAAATATGTATAATTTGAGCGTTATCAAATCCCTCCACACTTAAACTTTGCTTGCCCTCAAGCATGTCTAAGAAAGAAAATTTAAAAACATGGTCCTATGTGTCAAAACAAGAGAAAATTATTTTATTTTTTTTAATTTTGAAAATGTCAAAATATTGTTGGTTTTTTAATAAATAAGCGCAAAACGCGCAAGCACCCCCCACACTTAAGGGTTTTCTTGTCCTCAAGCAAAATAAAGTAAAGAAAAGAAGCTTTATAAAACAAAAATATAATTATGAAAAATATTTTTGGATTTAATATGCGAAAACAAAGACATTTGACTAAACCCAATGATTCTCAAGCTGCAATAACATGACTAAGCACCCCACGAATAAGGAAAAGTATAATTCACTCAAACACTCGTATGTGATGTAATAGAGGGTAAAAGGGAAATCACACTCAATTGCTTAGACATGATTCATTTCATACCATAGGCTTGTACAAGAAACAAAACTACACCGACATGGCGTAAGCACCAGGTATAAATATCAAAAGAGGGCTTTTATTCGGGTTGTAACGTACAGGCCAAGGGTTAATAAGGGTGTATATAAGGCATGGAAAATATATAATGGAATTAGTTTTATAATATACATGTCGACAAGTCCAAGAACCCATGTTGCTAGTTACGACAAACCACAAACCGTGAGGTTATCGAACCTCTCATCAATATATCCGGCACATATCATAATATATCAATACATTGCAAGTGCCATAACAATCCAACTCTTATTCATCACTTTTCTTTTAATTCCTTTTTTTAGATTTTTTTTCTTTCTTTTTCATTTTTTTTCTCTTTTTTCCTCTTTTTTCAGAACTAATAATTCCCATACACTTAGTATAAGGATACACCAAAAAATACAAAAAACGAAGTTGTACACCTTCAACTTCGTCAAAGACAACACTTATAACAGAGCGCGAAGAAACTATAAGCAAAAAATCAATCAATCGTACCAAGCAACTAGCAACCAACCATAGACTTTTGACAAGGGGTCAGGCTAGGCTAAATGTTATATATATTTTTGTATTTTTTAATGGATGAGAAAAATGAATAAAATGGCTCAGCGGGTTAAACTAGGGTTATCTAGCACTAAAGATGAGTGCTACAGACGGGTTTTATTTGGGTGGTTAGCTAATCAGTGTAATTAGCTAAAAGAATATGTTAAATGGATGGGCTAATTTGGTTTAAATCCTAGATTGCCTCATTATCATATAAAAATACCTCTATCATGCGAACGTGATCTCACTGCGATCTCATAATGATTTAACAAGCACAAGTTCTAGAATCAATAAATCACCGGCATACTCATACAATTTTTAAACCGATACCAATGCTCCAGAAAAGGTAACAAATTACAAATACATAGCCGTAACGACGGATGAGACACTTGCAATTGCATTCAAACCTTAACTCGAGAAAGCTAAAGGCAAAAATTATCTTAGGTATCAAAGATGGATACATGAATTCCTAAAAATCTAAATCTTACATTTTTTTTAGGTGATTGGTATAAATGCGCAAGTAATGTCATCGATCCCGAGTCGGATCTGCTCTATCAATCAGGGCACATCTCTGGTTTCAAAACTTTATTTATTAACTTTATTTTTATTCTAATATATTAACCTAAGTGGAAAAAGATTTAGCAATAAATTAGATTTTTAAATTACAGAGGGCAAACAAAAGTTTATACTTTTAATAATGAGTCTGATTTTCCAATTTATTTTCCCCCCATACTTAATTTTAGCAATATGCATAATTTAGACAGTAACTTAAAGAGTAGGACAAGCGGGAAAAGTAAATATAAGAGAAACGAAACTTCCCGGGGCTCATAAGTGCTTGGTTGAATTATGAAAGATAACGCGCTAAACAGAACGCCAAGCATGTAAATTCAACCATATATAACATATCCATCCAGATATATTATTCCTCACATGTAAGACTACCACCAATCCAAGATTCACCTGTTTATCCAGTCTGCAAAATAAACAAAACTACAAGAAAATGTAAAATACTAAAGTGCACTTTCGTAGGCAACACGATTGCATTTAGCGTATGCAAAAAACCTTTAAACCCTCGGTGTCCCGAGTGGACGAGTTATAGTCTCGTGAGGGTTTCTAGCGAACACACCCACAAAGTTCAAAATATTTTTTTTGGATACAGAAATCAAGATACGCAACACACCGGCCGAATGTGTGACCTACTTAAAACTGTAAAGTTTTAGTTATATATATATATATATATTTTAGTTTTTTATAGGTTTATTTTTACTATTGCTACCATATTATTATTGTTATACTTAACTCGATTTAAGATTCTTTGACAACACGGTTTAAGTGGGAATGATCCACTTTTAAACGTTGAGGGTGTGGTATTTTTGGTATGTACTCATGAAATGGATATTCTTTTTATTGACCACGTGATAGCCCTTTTTCGATGTCTTAATAGGCTTATCTTTTTCGATTTTATTGTTAACGATAATAGGAGGTGGTGGATCTTTTTGAATTTTTGGAGAATCATCGGACTTTCCACTCCCGGTGAACACGGCATTCACTTGCTCAGTGTGAGCTTGAGGAGGAGGTGGTGGTTCAGTCCTATCGGTTTGTTCTGATGAGACGTTTTGAGACTTCGACTACTCATCAATTTTTCTTTCCATGTTTTTTAATTTAGTTTGAAAATTCTTTTCTTTTTGCTTCATCTTTATAATCATATCATTAACATTGTTTTTGACAAACGTATTTGAAACTCTTTGACCATCCAAGAATTTAGTGATTGATTTTTCGAGATCTGTTTTAGATTGATCGTCTTTGTCAAAAAGTTTATCATGAACAGTTCTCTTGCTATGGATACAACTTTTGAAATCTTTGAGATCGTTTTTCACATCATTGTTTAATTCTGTGAGCGATTTTTCAGAATCATTAGGATCATGATGGGATTGGTGAGGATACGAATCATGAGAATCCCAGATTTGATAACCTTCAAATTGGATGTAATTTACTTCATGACGTTCACACACCGGCGTGTCATCGTTCATATTGTTTTTAGAAGCGTGGTTATCTCTAAGGTCATATAATTTGTTACGCAGATCTTGTAATTCTTCTTTTAATCTTGTAAATTAAGAATCCATTTTTATAGTTACAGCTTCCAATTTTTCCATTAATAGGAAATTATCATTCTTACTATTACTTCCATTGGCGAAAGCAACAGATTTTTGATGATGATGTTTGTTTTGAGATTTAGTAGACCAATCAAGTTTAAAAAGAACTTTGTCATCAAGAAATTAAAAAGCTTGATTAGGACTTTTGTAGAGGAAGATTCCTCCAGCAGTTACGTCCAGGATTTCTTGAGTAGATTCGTCTAGACCGTGATAAAATATTTGAATAATAGCTCATTTGGTCAGACCGTGCCCATAGCATTTTCGAAGCATGTTCTTTAGTCGTAACCAGGCGTCAGTTAAACTTTCACATACGTTTTGAGAGAAATTTTTGATTTCAAGTAAAAAACGGTTAAATAACAAAGGTGGAAAGAATCTGTTGATAAAAGCTCTTCTTAGTTGGTCCCACAATGTTATAGACTCTTCATTAAGCTCGTTAAACCAGGTTTTAGCTTCATCGCACAAGAAATAGGGAAATATCAAAAGCTTGACAGCTTCGCTTTGAGTTTCACCATATTTGAACATGTCGCAGATTGCGAGAAATTCACGGATGTGGTCATGCGGATCGACCCGCAGATAACCATCGAATTTATTTTCCCAGATCATTTCAAGTGGGTACTATTGATAACAAAGTTATCATCAACGTCGGGTTGAATAATGGCAGAATTAGGAGTTTATGCTACAGTCATAGCACTTTCCCACGTGGGTTGATCATCGGGATCTAGAATTATTATTTCTTTGGGTGGTGAATTGGGTTGGGATTCAACATCTTCTTTGGATATATTTAAGACGAAATCTTCATTAACGGAAGAATGTTGAGTTGAAGATTTGAGTACCTCAGCCTCAATGGATTCTTTTTGGATAGTTTTAATTTTACAATTCTTCTTTTTCAAGTTTTTATTTAATTTAGATAATGATTTTATGAGTTTTTTTCCCCAAGATCGTGATTTATACATACTTTAAAGGTTTTGTAAAAAGACATTTTTATATATATTATATAATCAAGGATAATATAATAATCTTTAAAATAAAGTAAATTATTTTATATTTTTTTATTTTTTATATTTTTTTATATTTATATGTATATTAGATATATATTAATTTTATTATATATAAAAAATAAGGATAAATGGACAAATATATATTTTTTTTTACTTAGATAGATAAGTGCGGCGCACTTGAGTGCAAGTGCGTCGGCTTTCTGGGTTTAAGTATGAACCCGGTGTACTTTAGGAAAAGTACGCCGGTTTTTCTAGAAATTTTTATATTTTTGCAACTTTTTTTTCAAATTATAACGAATAAGCCGATATGATAAAAGGCAAATACAATCAATAAATGCAAATAACAAAAATCAAAACAAAAACAAAAGTAAAAATTTTAGTTTTTTTTTCGAAAATGATGATAATATATATATATATATATATATATATATATATATATACAAATTTACATGGCTTATAGTCAGATGATTTTAAAACCTAACAAAAGCAGTTTTGGGTTTTTTTTAAATATTGCAATTAATCAGTTACGAAACAAGTTTGATCTCAAGCAAAAGTGCGGCGTACTCGAAAATGAGTACGGCGTACTTGTTTTACGAGACAAAATTTTCAAATGAAACAAGGGAAGTGCGACACACAAAGAAAAATGTGCGTCGTACTTACAGCAGCAGAAACAGATTTTCAGAAATTAAGCACGTTTAAGGAAAACAAATAGCACCAAAAACAAACAAACAAACTGATAACAACTTAAACAATTCCCCGGCAACAGCGCCAAAAACTTAATGTGTGTTTTTACAAGTTCTAAATTTATAATAACTAGAATTACCGATTTATACTAAAAACACAACATTCGGGCAAGTATACCATATTCAAGTGTAATATAGTATAAGGTAAGTCCAGGTCGTCCCAAGAGAATTGAAGTTTTCACAGTATGTAATTATGGGGCTAAGGCTAAGATGATTGTTACTTATCAAATTAACCAAATCGTGCATATATCGAATATTGTAAAGAAAGCAATAAAAGGATGATTCAAGCAAATGATTAAAAGATGTTTGTTTAGGCAATGATCGCTATGATATAGAAGTGTTTAGGATAGTGTTAATAAAGATATTACGAGTTACAAATCCTTTCGGCCTTTAAATGTACCTAGTGATTATATCGATTAATAACAACAAATCCTTTCGGCATTTATAAGTTATTATAACCAAGATAATAAGTGGAATGATAGAACACATATATAAAGAATCCTTTCGGCCTATATTCTTATATAAAATATGTTTTACAAATTCAATAAACACGTATCCAAACACTACATATCAAAGATCAGATATCGCCCAAACAAACATAAGATGACTACTCCATGATCAAAGAAGTAACAAAACACATAACATTCATCATGAATTCAGTAAAGATCATATTCAAAAGATAAACAAGATTTATACCAACTTCAAGAGCAAATGTTTGATGATTTCACAAGTTTTCCCAACGAAAACTTTATTATATTTAAAGTAAACCCGGAAACTATGAACAATTCTATCACAATAGCTTATAGCTTCAAATTACACTTTACTACTACTTCCTTAGATGGATTAAAACCTGGGAATGTTGATGAATTACAAGCAAGTTCAACCAAATTTCCCAAGAACTTCTCCTAACTTTGATTCTACTTGTTGTGATGATTGTGTTACCAAGGGTGGTTTGGATCAAAGGTTTGTCAGGCCTTTATCATCAAAAATCCCTATTTTAAGTGGTATACACGAAAGGGATTGATGTGTGAGAGAATATGTTAAATGAGAGAGCCAAGGAGGCTTTTTATAGGCATTATGGTGTCCGAAAACCGCCGCACAATATAAATTATGCACCGCACTTGGGCTTAAGTCGGTTACAAGCATTAATGCAGAAAAGTGCGCCACACTTTTTGGGAAGTGAGCTGGTTTTGGTACACTTTTAGCTTTTGAGCCAAAAATCATAATTGTAGAGAATTCTTTCCCAGACGCGTGGGCAGTTGAATCGCGTCAATCCGAGTTCGTATGCTCAAGTTATGGCCAAAATAGTAGACAGGTGTCGGGAGATCTTTATCTTGAGTTATTTCCTCGTTTAAGCTTCAATTCTTCGTGTATTCTTCTGTTCTCTTCCACGACATGCACCTAGAACCTACAATAGTAAATATACTTGAGTAAGTATCGAAAGTTCTTATAATTAATCAATATATATACATAAAAGCATAGATAATGCATATAAAAATATGTATAATTTGAGCGTTATCAGAGGTCTTTGCTGTAAGGGCAAGCCTTTCTTAGCATCAAGTGTGCTACATACTATGTCTAGATTTGGTGGAATGAGCTTAGTGCAACGTAAATACCTTTTGTGATATTGTATGTGTTACAATAGTCGCACGTTTACAAATCTTGTGGTCCATACTTGTGAAATACGTAAACCTATGAATTCACCAACTTTATGTTGACGTTTTAAGCATGTTTTCAGGTGCTTAGCTGGATTTCTCTTGATATGCTTCATGGAGTCTACGTGCATTATGACTTTACTTTTCAAGAAAACTTATGTATATCATATAGATATTGTTGTACTTTAAACATCTTCTAAGCTTTCGCATTTTCATCGTATTACTTTAGGAATATTGTAATGACTTAACTATTTTATAATTATGCAATGGTGTTTATTTTCAGAACGTCCATATAGTGGTCGTTCTTTTGTACTTGTAGTTGAGATATTCATAACGTCACGCCCTTGGATTACCTATTTCCGCTACGACCCAATTTGGGGGTGTGACAAAGTGAAGACAAAGGAAGTAGAAGACCAACGTATGATTTTTAAGTTTTCTAATAATAAAACGTCTGTAACTGCGTGTAATGATAGTTTGAATCTTAAGACCTCAAATTTTAATTTTGTTTGTGTGACTTGTGGAAAATGTGTGTTGAATGACAATCATGATTTGTATGTCCTTCATTATATTAATGGCGTGAATTCTAGAACTAATAAGCCCATTGCCGTGCCTATTAGTACTAGAGAACCCAAGCGAAGAGTGAACCAATCTGTTGCAACACCACATAAAAAATAGTTGCTTCAGAACCTACTATCCAGAAACCTAGAAGCACATTTAGGAAGCTATACGAGCATGTTAGTAAGACATGTAGTTGGTGGTACCCTAAGATTACACCACCAGGATACAAATGGAAACCTAAGTCCAATACAGGGAATGTTAAACCAAATGTTAGTGTGCCTCTAGGAACTGAATCTAGAACTACTAATATTTTAGAACCTAAGACTGTTAGGAGTTCCATTTTGTCTAATACTTCATTGTCTTCTAATTCTATTGCAGCTCGTAGAAATAATCCTATTCATTGTCGACACTGGGTGCTCAAAACACATAACAGGAAATCTCAAGCTTCTTGTTAATTTCGTGGAGAAATTTCTAGGTACGGTGCGGTTTGGTAATGATCAGTTTGCACCAATTCTTGGATATAGAGATCTGGTTTAAGTAAACGTCACTATCAGAAGGGTTTATTACGTCAAAGGGCTAAATCACAATTTATTCTCCATTGGTCAATTTTGTGATGCAGATTTTAAAGTTGCTTTTTGGAAATCTACATGTTATGTTTGTGACTTGAAAGGAAATGATCTTCTCACAGACTCACGTGGCACATATCTTTATTTCATCACTCTTCAAGACACATCTTCTCCCAATCCAATTTACTTAATTGCTAAAGTGTCATCGTCTCAAGCATGGTTATGGCATCGTCGTCTTTCCCATCTAAACTTCGATACTATCAACCTTCTTTCAAAGAATGATATTGTGATTGGTCTTCCAAAGTTAAAATTTGTCAAAGATCATCTTTGTTCTTCTTGTGAGTTGGGGAAAGCTAAACGCAAGTCTTTTAAGACTAAAACTACCCCAAGCTCCAAAAGACAGTTACAACTTCTACATATGGACTTATGTGGTCCCATGAGGGTAGAAAGCATTAATGGTAAGAAATATGTGCTGGTAATTGTTGATGATTACTCGAGATATACATGGACTCACTTCTTGAGGTCTAAAGACGAAACATCTGAAGTTCTTATCAATTTCCTCAAGCTGATTCAAAGAGGACTTCATGCTCAAGTATGTATAGTTTGAACTGACAAAGGCATGAAATTTTTGAATAAAACTCTTCATGAATATTTTTCTCAAGAAGGTATCGAACACCTGAACAGAATGGCGTTGTCGAAAGACAAAATCATACTCTTGTTGAGGCTGCTCAAAAAATGTTAAGCATCGCTAAACTTCCTTTGTTCTTTTGGGCTAAAGGAATTGCAACAGCATGTTTTACTCAAAACCATTCACTCGTAATTCCTCGACATGAGAAAACACCTTATCACATCATCAATGGCCAAAAACCGTTTATTAAATTCTTTCACATATTTGGCTCTTTATGCTACATCGTAAGAGATGGTGAGAATCTTGACAAGATGAAAGAAAAAGGTGATGCATGTATTTTTTTCAGTCAAAAGGTTATAGAGTTTATAACAAGAGAACAAGATTGATAGTCGAGACTATTTATGTTAACTTTGACTAATTGCCTCAAATAGCATAAGATCATGTCAGTTCTGACCCCGCTCCACAATGTCCAACAACGGCACTTGAATATAGCTGTTTAAGTCCCGCTTTCCAAAGTTAAGCAAATGTTCCTCTAGCAGATGAGACAGTAATAACGTCACTTAATGAGTTGGATATGCTATTCAGTCTGATGTTCGATGAATATTTCAATGGAACTTCTCCAGTTGTATCAAAGTCTTCCGCTGTTTCTACTACTGATACATCCAATAAACGTCAACAACAACAAGATTCAACTCTATCTACTTCAACAACCGTTGTTGCAGATATGTCTCCTTTGATTATTTCAACACCAACTGAACCTACCATTCAAGCACCAACTCAAGAACCAACTATCACTGCTTCAGAGAACATCAATCAAGCAGATATTCAAGCACAAACTCAAGCAGAAAATGTCATGGCTGACGAAGACGAATTTATCAACATTTTTAGTACACGTGTACATGAAATGGGGGAGTCATCTTTTCAACATGTTGATCCGTCAAACATGCACACTTTCTATCAACGACATCCTTTAGAATATCATTAGACCAAATACCATCCATTAGAACAAGTTATTGGAAATCCTTCGCAACCGGTTAGAACAAGACAACAGCTAGAAACAGATGGCGATATGTGTATGTTCGCACTCTCTGTGAGTTGGACCGCACCAATGAACATCAAAGAAGCCATGACAGATCATGCATGGATTGAAGCAATGCAAGAAGAACTTCACCAGTTTGAACGACTAAATGTATGGGAATTAGTCGACGGACCATTATGCAAAAATGTCATCAACATGAAATGGCTCTGGAAAAACAAACGTGATGAAGAGAACACTATTATCCGCAACAAAGCTCGTCTTGTCGCCAAGGGATATAGTCAGGCAGAAGGCATAGATTTCGAGGAGTCATTCACACCTGTAGCTCGGTTGGAAGCAGTCGTGATATTCATTG
This sequence comes from Tanacetum coccineum, assembly GCA_026074375.1. Taxonomy (NCBI): domain Eukaryota; kingdom Viridiplantae; phylum Streptophyta; class Magnoliopsida; order Asterales; family Asteraceae; genus Tanacetum; species Tanacetum coccineum. The sequence continues at coordinate 21,684 of BQNB010014387.1, forward strand.
CCTATGTTGCACACAAATCATTTTATGTCTATCAGATGGGCGTAAAGACAGCTTTTCTTAATGGTCCTCTGAAGGAAGAAGTATACGTGAATCAGACAGATGGATTCGTAGATCCATATCATCCTGACAAAGTCTATCGTCTCAAAAAGGCATTGTATAGACTCAAGCAAGCTCCAAGGGCGTGGTATGATGAACTCTCTAGCTTCCTGGTATATAAAGGATTTTTCAAAGGTTATATTGATCCAACTCTAATCATAACTAAAAAGGGGATGACATATTGCTAGTGTAAATTTACGTTGATGATATCATTTTCGGGTCTACAAACCCAAAACTTTCTAAAAAGTTTGAAAAATTAATGCACAACAAGTTTAGAATGTCAATGATGGGGGAGTTAAAATTCTTTCTAGGAATTCAAATCCACCAATCCCCACATGGTATCTTTATAAACCAAGCTAAGTATGTTGGAGAGATACTTAAAAAGCATGGTATGACCTCATGTGATGGCATTGGTACACCAATGGCTACTAAACCCCTAGATGTTGACTTGAGTGGTACACCCATAGACCAAACGAAATATCATAGCATGGTTGGGTCACTCATGTACTTAACAGCAAGTAGACCAGATATTATTCATGCAACATGTTATTGTGCGCGGTATCAAGCAAGACCAACAGAAAAGCACCTAAAGGAGGTTAAACGAATCTTTTGGTACCTTAAGAATACCATTCACATGGGACTCTGGTATCCGAAGGACACCGGTTGTAATCTAATTGCTTTTTCAGACTCTCATCACTCAGGTTGTCTCTATACACACAAAAGCACTTCTAGTGATATACAATTTCTAGGTGGTGATAAGCTGATAAGTTGGTCTTCAAAAAAGCAGGAATGTACTTCGATATCAACAGCCGAAGCCGAGTATGTGTCCTTATCTGCATGTTGTGCTCAAGTCCTCTGGATGAGAACTCAGCTCACAGATTATGGCTTCCACTTTGATAAAATACCCATGTATTGTGACTCAAAGGCAGCCATAGCCATCTCATGCAATCCGGTTCAGCACTCCCGCACCAAGTACATTGATGCCAGATATCACTTTATCAAGGAATAGATTGAAAGGGGTATTGTTGAATTATTCTTTGTCAGAACTGAATACCAATTAGCTGACATGTTTACTAAAGTTCTGTCAGAAGAAAGGTTTAAGTATCTTGTCAGACGACTTGGTATGAGATGTTTGACTCCAGCAGAACGGGAGGTTCTGCCAAATGAAATGGCTTGATATCTATCAAACATCGTCTTGTATATATTTTTGTTTTCTTTTATTTTGATTTATAAATACTTTTGAAAAAGAAAATATAAAAATATAAAACCAAGAAAAAGAAAATACAAAAATAGAAAATCTTTCAAAAACAAAATACAAAATCAGAAAATTTAAAAATACCAAAAAGAATATTTTCGACATGTCTCTTGGAATCGATAACATTTACGTACCTAGAAATGCCGATTAACCTTGACACGGGTGTGTAAATGAAGTTCAAGCAAGAGTTCAAACATTTTAAAACATGTCATTTATAATTTTCTCAATAACTTATGTACATTTAAGTGCGTAACTCGGAATTCAACATAAGGAATGTGTATATTTAAAGATAACTTATCATGTCAACGAGAAAATCAATATTCTCGGGTCTTGAGTTATTTATACAAAACATTCAAAGTTTTGAGCTCATGATAATGGCTTACAGTTACTTCAGACTATAACCCGGACTTAAATGTTAGGGGGTGTACGTTTCAGTCCGCTCACTCTAAAATAGAAGAGAAGTCTTCTATCATGGTTTTTCAAAATTGTTGAACATAAATTTTCAAATAGAACTGTAAATGTCATAATCTTGTGTTAATACAATTTGTGGTATCTTATTAATATCTTAAATATTAATTGTGGTATCTTCAAAATTATGTGTTCAACACTCTCTTTCTTAGATAATTTCTCAAAATTATGGTACTAAGAAATGTCATTTTTATGTGTATCAATTTTTTAGGGGGAGCTTTTAAAAAAACCAAAGCCTTTAATGTATTTTGGGTACATCCCATAAATGTTAATTTTATGTATCCAAAAACATTCAGTTAAACTAAAATTGGTATTTCAATGTCAAATAACAATACGCACTATTCACCAAGGCATTTAACTACATCTTCAACATATTTGTGGTATCATATTATTTTTCCTTGTAATGTCAAATTTTCAATTCTGTGGTTTCTCGCATATTTTGTTGAAGGGGAGCAATTAGTAAAAGTTGCATGAATTACCAACTTTGTGGTAACATTTTTCTCCACATGAAACTTTTTATGTCTCGAATTTTAATTAATTGTTTCAAATACTAAGAGATTTAATATTTAAAATAAAGGGAGAAAATGTGATTAAAATGTGATCTAGAAAAATGTGATCTTTTAGACTCTAAGTGCACAACTTCTACCCACATGTGCGAAACAATTTTGAATCTTGATGCACATGTATAGGGGGAGTATTTCAAAAGAATGAAACTCTCAAAGTGTTAAAACGTCTTGATTTCTATCAAACACTTTGATTGATTTTCAATGGTTTTATGGTTTCGATCTCTATACCCAACAACCAATTAAATCACGACATCGATGAAGTCATAAGGTGGTTAAGGTTAGGTATAAGTCCTATGATCCAACCAGAACTGGAGGGATCTACCCATGGACATTCCATAGTTAGATTAGAAGTCCTTAGGTATGATTGGAGATGAATGAGAATAAGGGAAAAGTGTAGACTAAGGCATGAGTTACCATCGGAATAATCACAACATGGTGGTAGTGATGACATCTTAGTAAACATTGAAGGGGTTGAAGAATGAAAAAGAAATATATGGATAAAGGGTGAAAAGAAAGAAGCCCTCCACACACTTTAGGCAGAAACCAAGTCAATACATAATCTATCAGAATCACAAAGATGATTTCTGGTATTGAATAAAGTCGTCATGGACCCAGTGATGCAATGCACAACCATTCCCATCCATTCGAGTTTCTCTCAAAAGAGACTTGTCTCATTTGTCACAGAAATACACACGTTATCTATTGACATCTCACTCCGAGATTATTGATATTGAAAAGGTGACAGTCAGCTCCAGCCTCCGATCACTAAAACCAAAGTGCACAAATCGAGTCTAGAGCCAAAAGAGATCAAATATATAAATCTCATTAGGACACAACGTCAAATGCAATTGTTGAACAACATTAAGTTCACAAGTTGTAAAAAAGAGTCCTACGCATTATCCTTAATATCTTGCCAGAACATTCAGAGTGATACTCTTTAGTATTCACAGTGACGAATGGAAATCCTTCTAGTGTCAACATCAAACAGCACTGTGGTAGGTGACTTGCAAGATTCTATATAAATCAAGCTTGTGATAACTGGATATCGATTTGGTCCAATAAATGAATTGACGACTTAATCAGTAAGATGGTAACTAAGTGATTCACTCTTATCATGTTGTCTACTTTGAGACGTTCCGGTAATGAGAACACGCAAGCATGATGAATCTAATACATCTGTGTTAAAAGATCTTATACTTTAAGCTGGAAACCCTGTCAAGGAGGTTCTTCCAAATTAAACCTACCTGATCACAGGTTGGTCCTCACAGAATTAGAGGTTATTACAACCGAATCTCAACGAATGCAAAGCCATATTTGTCCATGTCTGCTATTTATTACTAACATTCAAATGCAGGTACAAACTTTGGTATTGCCGCCTCGTTCTAGCTAAGTCGGATTCATTACCACATGCTCATATTCATCAATCGACAAAGATAAATACATGATGAAAGCTAAAGTACATGTCATAATACTCTTTCGCAACTTTGATAATCACGAACTTCCTTAATATCGTCAAAGATCTTCAAAGTCAAACAAGATAGGGGAGATTGTCAGCATGATGAAGAGAGGAGATTGTGAGCTTTCAAGACAAGTATGAGCATGTCGGTCAAAAGTACAAGATGATCAAGAAAGTCAAATAAAAATTATTCAAGACAAGGAGATGATACAAGATAAAGATCTTAAGAACTCAAAGTCAAAAGACGAAGGCTCAAGATCAAGATCACAAAGCATGAATGAACAAAGCCATTACAAACAAAAAAGACAAAGACAAGACCGAAGAAGGAAAAGCGTAAAAGTCAAATCAAGATTACTTCAACAATGGGGAGATAAAGTCAAATCAAGATAACCTCAACATTGGAGGAGATTGTTAGACTTAATTTTATTAAGTCAAACAAGAATGTAATCGGTCATCTTAGTTATAATTAAGTCTTAGTTTATAATAGGATAGTCGAGTTTAACGAGCTTGGATTCTAATTTAATATTGTTCGTGTTTTGGGCTATTAGCCCACTTAAAGCCAAGCCCGGCATAAGTAAGCAAAGCCCAACGCCTACACAAGGCTTAGACTATAAATAGCCCTTCACCTCATGTGGTAAAGGGTGTTGGTTACCATTTTTTCTACGTGTAATCTTCCACCTTCATTTCCTTCTTTTTACTTTCGTATCTCTCTCTCTCTTTCTCTCTCTCTATAGTTTCTATGGTTTCGTATACGTAAGTTAGGTTGTGAGTTGGATTAAGTTTTGGGATAACAGATAAGGTGGTGTAAAATTTTATCTAGTTACTGAGCTTACTAATATGAATTCCCGTGACATGCACGCCTTATGTATACGCACACAAATTTTTGCTTTTTAGGAATATAAGTAGAAATTGCTTTTGACAAAAAATTAAGGTGACTACTCCCAGCATAGCATGGTCCTTCCTGAATTAGACATAGGGGATCAGGCTATGTATAATTAAGGACTAACGATGCAACGCTCATTTTTGTCAAACTATTTTATGCCCACAGAGTCAATTGGTATAAATCATACTTGTTTATAAGATAGTATCCAAAATGGTTTATAAAGCAGTAAGATAGTTCATAAGATGGAAGCAAAGTAGTTTATAACATGGCAACAAAATAGTTTATAAGATGATAGCAAAATAGTTTATAAGATGACAGCAAAATAGTTTATAAGGTGATAGCAGAATAGTTTATAAGATAATAGCAAAATAGTTTATAAGATAATAATGAAATGGTTTATAAGGTGGTAGCAATTCAAGGAGAATAACTGACGAAATCATCATCACACGTAATTTAATAGGGTATTTAAAAACATCAACATCAAACAACCATATTCATAGGAAAGTACTAGTGCAAATCTCTTAGGGAATGCAATCCAATAAGGTCTCGACTTAGGTCTCATTATGTAGGGCAGAAAAACCCCTTCTTAAGCATCAACATTATCTTTGACGATGTTAGAGTTCCCGCGAGCTTTTACCTTCCAAACATGGTTCACACGGTTCTAATTCTTTAACTTTGGACAATCACTATTGTAATGTCATGGCTTTCTACACTCATAACAGGTAACTTCAGGCTTCTGATTTGCTACTGGGGGTCTCTGAGTCGTTATCGAAATAGGAGTCTTACAATCTCTAGTCATATGGCCAACTCTCTTGTAATTGTTGCACTTCACAGTGCATGGCCCAGTGTGGTGTAGCTTACATATGTCGCAGTTAGGTAGAGTTCCAGCATATCCTTTCTTGTTGCCTACCCCAGCAGTGTGTGCCCTAACCACTTCACGTCTTTTGTTTTGTTGCTGGCCAAAATTCCTACCGTGATCCCTTCCCCATTTCCTCTTGTTGTTAGTATTCTCTGCTACCGTGATTCCCTGACGTACGACCCGATCCATCGAGTCATGATCCATGCAAATTTTTGTCTCGTAGACAGCAATAGCTTCAATAGCATTAGCAACTCGTTAGGCTACAATCTGCTCAATCTTCGTGGAACTCATTCCTTGTCTCGTTGTCGGCATTTTCTACAAAATTGAACGGAGTAAAGAAAAATAAAATAAGTCAGATTCTAAAAGTCGTGTTTTTAAAAATGGAATGTTACGAGGTGACGGGTTAAAGTCGTGTTCAAATTAATTGACATGTTTCTAGACGACGAGTCACAAAATGACGTAGGTGCTTCAACAATATGGCACGGGTGTTCAAACTCGTCTTCAGATTCGGATAGTAAGATAATCAGTGGGTCGGCAGACTGTGATAAGTTTCAGTGTTATGTGAAACGATATTATGTAAAGTCATGAAAAAGTTTTTAAATACCATCGTATCACTCACGATGTCGCGGGAGAAGTTCTAGTATTTATATAAATAACCTTTATATAAAACAAATGGGAAAATCTACGTAAGCCAAATGTAACACACATATAAGGCAAAGGGATATCATGTAGTGTTTATGCACGCTAAGTGTTTATGATGTTATGATGCAATGCTTATGTAGTGGTTATAGTCTAGGCCTAATATGCAACCTAGTTCTCTATAACCTTGGCTCTTAATACCAATCTGTCACACCCCCAAATATGTCATAGCGAAATAGGTAACTGAGGGAGTGACTTCATAAATATGCAAGCATAAAGTATAAGAGAACGACCACTGATGTGCTGTCGTGTAGGGTAAATTATTTGATTATTAAGTTTTACATTTACATTTAGCCGACAAACCTAAAACAACACTTTAACGAGCAGTGTATTAGGTCAAGATGGAGTTCACGGTAAGTAGGGTGTCGAACACTAAGAGTGGAAATTTAATCCTATATTCTATCACTATTTTAACTAGTCTATTTACTGGTTAAACCTATGTTATGTATGTTGTCTAATGAAATGGGGGTTCAGCCTGAGAGACTGGCACAAGTTTGGTGATGACAAATACCAATTCAATACACAATAAACACAAAAGATGAAGATTAGAAGATAGAAAAACGGCACAAGCCAAATGATAGAAAACTGTATTAGCCATATTAAATCCGATTCAATGCTGGTTTGTTTGTTTTAGTGCAATGATTTACTTATCTCGAAGCGGCATATCATTCTTAAGACTTAGGCAGGACATCATCTTAAGACCTAAAGATAATTAATCCTGTCACAATTAATGTATCCGCATAAAGCATCCTTTAGTTTAATTATAATCTATCTTAGAGAATTAAAGCAGTGGTGATCCTGTTAAAACCCTAGCCTAACGGGACTTTACCTACTTATTGTTTAAAGGTGTTTTATATACTAGTAGTCCACTATTCCAATCTTTATCAGTTAATTAAGAGCATGATTGCTAAAACATAAACGGGTCACCTACCGGTCCAACTAAGCTCATAATCAAAAGACAAAGACAGAACGTTATTTGTGATCCTATTGGTCCAGTAATATGAAACACGATATGGAGAGCTATCCCGGTATCTAGATTACTTGGTCCGTAACACTAGACCCAGTTGAATGATAGGTCGCATATTCAAACACATAAACAAGTATGAGGTGATAAACATAATTAAACAATCAACGATAAATTAAGAAATCGATTTTAAAACAAACCAAACATTGAACTTTCATTAAGATGGCTAATACCCGAGGGTATTAGCCCACAACCATTGTAATTATACAAGCGTAATCAAACAATTGAAATCGAACGATTAAGAGAGTAAAAATTACACGATGTCTTCTATGGATTCATGATCAATGCTTGACCTTTATGGCTGATCTTCTCTTCTAAAATTCGTCTTCAGTGAGTATGGTATAAAGAATATGATATTGCACACTGAAAACTCATTTTTGAGTCTTCTATTTATAGTTGCTGAAAAATACTCGATACGCCGTATCCAGATAGGTCGATACGGCGTATTGGGTTGGATTCCTTGGAGTGCGCGCTACGTTCGTAATAAATCTTTGATATCATTCCCAATTTACTGTATTTTCGAATAGTTATATTCATGGATACGGCATATATAGATAGCATGGATACGCCGTATTGGGAATTGGTCAAACGCGTTTTCTTGTGAAGTCTTGGCGCTGATACGCCGTATCTCTTTAGTTGGATACGGCGTATTGGTGAATTTTCAAAAATCTTCAAATGTCTTCGTTTTGGCTCCAATTTATGCGTCTTTTAGCTTATCTTCACAAAACACTCCTGAATTACTGCATTTATCAACTTTAAAGCAATTAAGTACCAAATAATGCAATAATTATATAAAAGTTGGCAAAATAGATGGGATAAATGATATAATAAAGTGACGTTATTTGATGTCATCAAATATCCCTCCACTTGAATCCTACTTGTCCTCAAGTTGACTTTAGAAAAAAAGTTTTGTTTATAAAAATGTGTCCCAAGTTAAGGATTTTCAGTATAAGCATCGTTTTGTCCTAATCACTTGTACATAACCAAGCTCCTCACGAAATATGGAAAAGAAAACACTCAGATCACTCAACTAATCTAGGGTGCAATATTTAAGTAGTACGCTCAATTGCTCGGTCGTGATTAGTTTCGTATCATAAGCTTGGAAAGGATGCACATCTCCACCGCTAAAGCTAAGGAAGAACAAGTCAAAAGCTAAATTAGGTTAAGAAGGCTTATGGTTGATCATTCAACAGTCTTTCACCATAAGTACCACACCAACAAGGCAGCTGTATCGTATATACACGGCCGTAACGACGGAATAAACATATACAATCCGAACACATCCCTTTTCGTGTTTAACCAGCGGTTAGGATGAAGAATGATATAGGGTAGGGACCTTCTAACTTTCACCAAAAGTCGTCATCCAACAAGGCAGCTGAGACATGCATACATGGCCGTAACGACAGAATAGACATGCATGCTCGAACAAGTCCTTGTTCGAGTAGACACTAAGGTTAGTTGCTAGGAAAGGGAAGTAAAATGGTTGTTAAATAAAATTCACAAAACAAATAGATTAAGCCAACAAATAAGGTACGGTTGCTAGTAACTTTCCCCTGATCGTTCCATGACAAAGACTCGAATATATAGACAGATGCCTCGATCACAGATATGACAAGACAACCAAAGTTGACGTTCCTATAACGGTCAACTTCCCTTACTTCCCGCTCTTTACATACTTTTACACAAGTGGTGATATCGGCCACTTTTTACAAAACTTAACATCGGTAATTTTTGTAACGTATCAACGAATAATCGATCCTTCTAAGTGATTCCTTCGATATAAACTTCTTTCTGAAACGACTATTTTTCTTCCTTTTCTTTTTTTGCGTTTTCTCTTTTTCTATTTTTTTTATAATACATAATAAACCTCGGATTGATTCCACCGTCTTCACTTTCATAATTTATCCGGATAATCTTTTTCTTGTAGTACTTCTTCATCGGACATAATTCATAATTGCGAAAAGTAGCGAAACTTACAAGCTACATATTTTCCCATTGCATTGTGCAATTTCCCGACAGAGATAGAAAAATTTCACTTTGACACAGGAAATACAAGACTTTACACGAAAGCAACTAGCAACATAGGAAATAGGCTTAATCTATACGGTAGGCTAAGGTGCAAAGGTGTAACGAAACATATAATATGGTGTACAAAAAGAAAGGAATGGCTTAACAGGTTGTTCTAGGGGATTTTACTCTAAAAATGAGAGTAATCAAGGGTTACACGGGAGTTAACTAACCGGTGAAGCTAGTTATTTTTACGACATGTAGGCTATTTGGTTTAATCTTAAAAATTTATCAGTTGAACATGTTCTTCCATCTAAATCCATAGTACTAATCATGGCGGTCTTGAGTGATATACCAAGCCAAGTTCTAAAGTCCACTACATCACCGGCACACTCATATATTTGTGGAATTTAGTAGACAGTTGGAAACGTAATAGGCTTAATTCTCACAGTATGTATTAAGGGTTATAGTGCGCTAGGTAATGTAACTAGTGATTTTTACAAAAGTCATGCTAAAAAAATTAAATTTTAACCATTTTTAAGCACTTTGCATGTTATTTTATAAAAAAAGAAGTGATTAAGCTTTTGAAAACCTTTTTTTTATTTTTTTATTTTTTTACAGACCTAGTTGAGGTTTAATTCAGCTTATTTTTGATGAACTTTTGTTTAGTTGAGCTTATTTTAGTTTATTTCAAAGTTGTTTTAAGTTTCCATTTGGTCTAGAGAGTTTTTAAGTCCTTATACATTAGCCTTTAAATTCAGTTAAAATGTGTGCCAAGAGTCTGCCAAAACCATTTTAGAGTCAACTGTCTTTTTGTCTTTTCAGCCACTTTCAGCTTAAGGTTTTTGCTTATTTTTGTTCCTAAACGTGTTATGTGTATATGTCTTAATCTGTTTTGGCTTATTAGTTTGTACTTTAGATTATTAAGTCCAAAATAGCAAATCAAGTTTTAGTTTAATATGGTCATATAAAGTCTTTTAAGCTAACTGGTCATTTTTGATTAGCTTTTCTCTTGCTTATTTTAAGTTTTTAAAAAAAAGCGTTTTATAAAAGTAGCTTATTTTCACATTTTTAGCTTTTTCAAAAGTTAAATTTACAAAATAAAAAAGTTTTTCAAAAAGGGAAGCCACAGGGTTCGAACCTGTGACCTCCCCTTCACTCTCCCAACATTTTAACACTCCACACTCTACCATTTGCACCCTTGGGTCTTTTCTGTTAGACCCTTGGGCCACTTGGTATTTAAGGGTGTTTTCCTTTTTAAGCTTTCAGACCTTTAGGGCTTATTTTCAGCTTATTAAGATAAGTTGTGTGGCTTATTTTATTTTTCATAGGATTATAATTACCTTAAGTATTTTTAATAAATTTTTCAGAATTTTCCAATTTAGTTTAATATTTTTAATAATATTTTTATGTTAAATTAGTTTTTAATTCATAATAAATAAAATAAAAGTCAGAAAAATATAATTATTTTTTTTAAAATTATTTTTAATCATTTAGGACCTTTAAAAATTAAATTTGCATTTTTAGGGTCAAAATTTGATAATTTAGGTTTTAAGTCGCGTTTTTATATTCCCGTTAACGTTCTTAGTTTAAGTCCTTAATTGCTTTCGTTTTTAGCTTGCCTTTATTTGTTTTTGCATGTTATTTGTAGAATTAGAATCCAATCAAAAATTTGATTATTCAACTCTCGCGATTACAAAACTTAACTCGATTTTTCAAATTCACGCCTAGTCGGGATTGATCGAGAAGGTTTTGAGATTTTACTTTAGTAAAAGTAAATCTTTCTAAAAGTCTTACGGGAATACTTACTCTCTCTTATTAATTGATATTTTGGGTAGTATTAATTATATTATTTACTTGTATATTATATATTATAATATATATATATTTACGGAATACTTCTCTGCTCTTATATTGATATTTTGGGAATATCTTATTATATATTTAATATTATTTTATATATATTATATATATACCATATATAATATATATATAATAATATATATATATATATTATATATGTATGTATGTATATATATATATATATCTTATGTATATATTATATATATGTGTGTGTATATATATGTGTTTATATATATATATATGTGTGTATATATATATATATATATATATATATATATATATATAATATATATATTATATATATATATATATACATATATATAGTAAGGAATTTTCAGAAATCACTTATCTTCACAAAACACTCCTGAATTACTGCATTTATCAACTTTAAAGCAATTAATTAAAGCAATTAATTACCAAATAATGCAATAATTATATAAAAGTGGGAAAATAGATGGGATAAATGATATAATAAAGTGACGTTATTTGATGTCATCAAATATCCCCCACTTGAATCCTACTTGTCCTCAAGTAGACTTTAGAAAAGTTTAGTTTATGCAAAATGTGTCCCGAACCGAAGTTAAGGATTTTTGTTTAAGCATCGTTTTGTCCTAATCACCTGTACATAACCAAGCTCCTCATGAAATATGAAAATGAAAACACTGCAAATCACTCAAACTAATTTAGGGTTGCACAGTTTAGACAGTAGTACGCTCTTGCGTCGGTCATGATTAGTTTCGTATCATAAGCTTGGCAAGGATACATATCTCCACCGCTAAAGCTAAGGAGAAACAAGTCAAAAGCTAAATTGGGTTAAGAAGGCTTACGGTTGATCATTCAACAGTCTTTTCCATCATAAGAACCAATCAACAAGTGCAAGTTGTATATATTTATAACCGGTCGTTAACGAAATGAATAGACATATACAATCCGAACACATCCCTGTTCGTGTTTAACCAGCGGTTAGGATGAAGAATGATATAGGGTAGGGACCTTCTTACTTTCACCAAAAGTCGTCATCCAACAAGGCATCTGAGACATGCATACATGGCCGTATTGACTGAATAGACATTGGCATGCTTCGAAAAAGTCATCATTTTCGCGTAGACACATAGGTTAGTGTAGGAAAGGGAAGTAAAATGGTTGTAAATAAAATCACAATACAAATAGATTAAGCAAACAAATAAGTTACGGTTGCTAGTAACTTTCCTCTAGCCTGACCGTTCCCATGAATAAAGACTCGAATAGATGTCAGACGCCTCGATCCACAGAAATGACAAAGAACAACCAAAGTTGAACGTTCACAGAACTGTCAACTTCCTTACATCTCGATCTATACATATTTTACACAAGTTGGTGATATCGGCCACTTTTTAGATCAGAAACTTAACATCGTTGATTAATTTGAAGTCTTATCAACGAATAATCGATCCTTCTAAGTGATTCCTTCGGTATAAACTTCTTTTTGAAACGACTATTTTTCTTCCTTCTCTTTTTTTAGTCTTTTTTTCCTTTTCTTTTTCCATTTTTTTCTTTTTTTTCATAATACATAATAAACCTCGGTTTGATTCCACCGTCTTCACTTTCATAATTTATCCGGATAATCTTTTCCTTGTAGTACTTCTTCATCGGACATAATTCATAATTGCGAAAAGTAGCGAAACTTACGAGCTATATATTTTCCCATTGCATTGAGCAATTTCCCGACCATTATAGAGATAGAAAAATTTCACTTTGACACAGGAAATACAAGACTTTACACGAAAGCAACTAGTAACATAGAGAAATAGGCTTAATCTACACGGTAGGCTAAGGTGCAAAGGTGTAACGAAACATATAATATGGTATACAAAAAGAAAGGAATGGCTTAACAGGTTGTTCTAGGGGATTTTACTCTAAAAATGAGAGTAATCAAGGGTTACACGGGAGTTAACTAACCAGTGAAGTTAGTTATTTTTATGACATGTAGGATATTTGGTTGAATCCTAGAAATTTATCAGTTGAACATGTTCTTCCATCTAAATCTATAGTACTAATCATGGCGATCTCGAGTTATATACCAGGCCAAGTTCTAAACTCCACTACATCACCGGCACACTCATAAATTTACGAAATTTAGTAGACAATTGGAAACGGAATAGGCTTAATTCTCACAATATGTATCAAGGGTTATAGTGCGCTAGGTAATGTAACTAGTGATTTTTATAAAAGTCATGCTGAAAAAAGTTTAAATTTTGACCATTTTTAAGCATTTTGCATGTTATTTTGTAAAAAAGAAGACAAGTACGTTCTAATTCTCCATCCCCCACTTAAATTATACAACATCCTCGTTGTATAGATAAAATAATTAAATAATAAGGAAAAATAGAATTAGAACGGAAAACTCCTTGATGTTTTGCTCGTGATAATTCTCCATGATGAGTTCTTGAGTAAAAAGTGTGTTGACTAGGGCTTCAGAATGCCCGGATGAGTTCAACACAAGTCTTTTTCAGCATATACCATATCATAGTTTCAGCAAGGTCCTGTAAAAGGTTAGAAGACAAGTGCAAATTCTATCTCGCTACAATGGTACAAGAAAACAATTAAACACACAATTGTACAGGGATCAATACGCTGTATCCCAAACCTTGGGATACGTCGTATTGCTCCTGTAGAAACAATTAAATTACTATAAATTAAATATTAAATTTTAAAAACTAATAACGTCCAGACATCTCAATACGCCGTATCCAGAGGGGTTCGATACGCCGTATTGAGTGTCTGGGAAGACAGACTCGTGCAAAAAATTAAAATTCAAACAATTAAATGCGACAAACAATTAAAATGGTCGGGTTGTCTCTCGGGAAGCACTTTTGTTTCAGCTGGTCTTTAAGTTTGACCTTTTTCCTTCTTATCTTGTCCGTGTTACTTCCCATCCGCGATCTTTTCTGTGGAAGAGTTCGTGGTAGATGAAAGACATGCTGCCAGGAGTTCTTTCAATAGTATTAATTTTGCTTGGACCCACTGTAACAAATTCTTCGTCATTGCCTATCGAATGTCGTACGACTATGAATTCTTTGATTTTGCATAGTTTGTTTGGGTTATTGATGTCGCGGTGAGCGAGGATTGGTATCAGAGAGTATTCCCTATTAATAACTTCGTAGATGTCTTTTGCTTCCTGTGCGTCTAAATAGGGTTTATAGAATGTATCTGAACATGTCCTTTTGCACGGTTCTTTGTATTCGCCGAGGTCACCAATCGTTCCTTTAGTACGTTCGTTCACATAAAATTCCCATAGCCAATTTTTGGTATTTTTGTCAATCTCACAATAATTGTCAAACTTTGATGCCACCCAATACATAAATTCAAAGTAATTTGTACCGTTGTCCAGGTCATCAGGGATTTTGCTATTGCAAGTATGGGACAATGGGTAATATTTATAAAAAAAATTATCGTTCTGTTTGCTCCAGGTAATGGTTGTTTTGTTAATTTCATCGTCCAACCATTTTTTGGCATTTTCACTGAGTGATTTTGAGAAGACATATAATCTCAGTTCATTCTTATCCACATCAGGCATCTTAATCCATTCAGTTATTTCGAGCACCTTTGCAATGTGATCGGTAACGTCCCCTCCATCTATGCCATTGAAGGCATTGTCCTCTAATATTTTCAAGATTTCATCACTGATTTTTAATTTGGGAGTTGTGATCATCCGTGAGTTATTATGCTCTCCATTCCCATTCCTTGTGTCATCGTAGATTGGTACCATGCTGGGCAATCACCACTTTCTCAAAAATGGAGGGAATTGTTAGTACGATATAAAAGATCGAATTGCTATTGTATCAGATGACAAATACGCCATATTCAATTGGTCTGAATACGCCGGATAGGTCTGTTGAATGCCAGTACGCCGTATAAAGTTCACGGAATATGTCGTATTGTTTGGAAAACAGATACTTCGTTTAGACTGTGAAACTCAATACGTTATCCTGATCAGAAGGTTTGATACGTCGTATCCAACTGGTGGATACGGCGTATCAGGTGATCAGTCAGAATAGAATAATATTTAAAACAATTAAATGCAGGAATTTAAACAAACAATTTAAACACACAATGCGAATAAATACAAACAGAATTTAAATAATTAGATTACACTAAATTAAATTAAAGGTTATAAATACTTATAAGAATAAGGTTTAATAATTTCACTCCCCGACAACAACGCTAAAAACCTGATGTGCTGTCGTGTAGGGTCAATTATTTGATTATCACGTTTTACATTTATATTTAGCCGACAAACCTAAAACAACACTTTAACGAGCAGTGTACCTGGTCAAGATGTAGTTCGCGGTAAGTAGGGTGTCGAACACTAAGAGTGGAAATTTAATCCTATATTCTATCACTATTTTAATTAGTCTATTTGCTAGTTAAACCTATTCTATGTACGTTGTCTAATGAAATGGGGGGTTAGCCTGAGAGACTAGCACAGGTTTGGTGATGACAAATACCAATTCAATACACAATAAACATAAAAGATGAAGATTAGAAGATAGAAAATTGATACAAGCCAAATGATAGAAAATTGTATTAGCCATATTAAATTCGGTTCAATGCTGGTTTGTTTGTTTTAGTGCAATGATTTACTTATCTCGAAGCGGCATATCATTCTTAAGACTTAGGTTGGACATCATCCTAAGACCTATACATAATTAATCTTGTCACAATTAATGTATCCGCATAAAGCATCCTTTAGTTTAATTATAATCTATCTTAGAGAATTAAAGCAGTGGTGATCCTGTTAAAACCCTAGCCCAACGGGACTTTACCTACATATTGTTTGAAGGTGTTTTATATACTTGTAGTCCACTATTCTAATCTTTATCAGTTAATTAAGAGCATGATTGGTGAAACATAAACGCGTCACCTACCGGTCCAACTAAGCTCATAATCAAAAGATAAAGATAGAACGTTATTTGTGATCCTGTTGGTCCAGTAATATAAGACATGATATGGAGAGCTATCCCGGTATCAAGATTACTTGGTCCGTAACACTAGACCCAGTTGAATGATAGGTCGCATATTCAAACACATAAACAAGTATGAGGTGAAAAACATAATTAAACAATCAAGGATAAATTAAGAAATCAATTTTAAAACAAACCAAACATTGAACTTTCATTAAAATGGATAATACTCGAGGGTATTAGCCCACAACCATTGTAATTATACAAGCGTAATTAAACAATTGAAATCGAATGATTAAGAGAGTAAAAATTACATGATGTCTTATATGGATTCGTCATCAATGCTTGACCTTTATGGCTGATCTTCTCTTCTGAAATTTGTCTTCATTGAGTATGGTATAAAGAATATGATATTGCACACTGAAAACTCATTTTTGAGTCTTCTATTTATAGTTGCTAAAAAAATACTCGATACGCCGTATCCAGATAGGTTGATATGGCGTATTGGGCTGGATTCCTTGGAGGTGCGCTACGTTCGTAATAAATCTTTGATATCATTCCCAATTTACTTGATTTACTGTATCTTCAAATAGTTATCTTCATGGATACGGCGTATATAGATAGCATGGATACGCCGTATTGGGAATTGGTCAAACATGTTTTCTTGTGAAGTCTTGCGCTGATACGCCGTATCTCTTTAGTTAGATACGGCGTATTGGTGAATTTTCAGAAATCTTCAAATATCTTCGTTTTAGCTCCAATTTATGTGCCTTTTAGCTTATCTTCACAAAACACTCCTGAATTACTGCATTTATCAACTTTAAAGCAATTAAGTACCAAATAATGCAATAATTATATAAAAGTGGGCAAAATAGATAGGATAAATGATATAATAAAGTGACCTTATTTGATGTCATCAACCACTAAATGGACGTTTTAAAAATATTACATCGTTGAATTAATTAAAAGAAGTAAAGTTTTACCTGAATTAAAAATATACAGAGTTATACAAAAATAAAAGATGGTGTTCATAACATCAACGAGTAAATAAGATAGAAATTTAATGTGATAAATCTATGATGTATGCTGACTCCCAATGCACTTCAAATAGTCCTTACGAGTTTAAGCACCTAAGAAAACATGCTTAAAATGTCAACAATAATGTTGGTGAGTTCATAGGTTTAAGTAAAACGTTAAGTATGGACCGCAAGATTTAGTAGAGTATGACTATTGTAACACATACAATATCATAAAAGTTATTTACGATCGCACTAAGTTCATGACACCAAAGCTAAACAATGTTATGCAAAAAATATATGCCAAGTATAAAATGCCTGAGTAGGTGTCCAACCCTAGACCACCTAAAGTTTTGACATGGTATACGCCTATTTGATCGGTACCTCCGATGCAAGTAAGTGCTACTACCCAGACATGGAGATTAATCCCAATAGATCTATCTATAACACTCATGCTTACAATACGTAATTAACGGTTCATGATAGTAAGCAAAGTGGGTTATCGGTACTTAGACTAATATGTAACACCCCCAAATTGGATTGCAGCGGAATAAGGGTCTGGGGCGTGTTACTTCATAGATCAATAACACAAGATATATATAGAACGACCAAAAAGTCGTTTAAAACCGATACATTGGATTTAACAAAGTATTTGTTACATAAGCCCGAAGCTTCACTTGTTTACTTGTTCAAAATACAAAGATTTCTAGCCCATAACAGATATAAAAAATATAATGCGACAAAATCTTTAATGCATGATATCCAAATCAAAACCTCCAATGTATCCCTTGCACCTCGTGCTTATTGACCTCCTGAAAAACATTGCTTTAAAACGTCAACAATAATGTTGGTGAATTCATAGGTTTGATAAATCGTATATTGTAGGACCACAAGATTTCCCAAGTGTATGATAATGCAACAGATGCAGACATCATATAAATGTAATTACGTTGCCCTAAGCTCATGACACTGAAGCTCGACATAAATGAATACCATATAAATGGCCTACATTGCCCGTGATGATGTTCTAACCCGCAACATCCTATGTTCGACATGGTATACGTTTGTTTGCCCAGTGATAGCTAATCACCCGAACGGGGATGTCAATCCTAATAGATCTATTCATAACATTCGCGCTCACAATCCAGTAACTGACAGTTCATGATAATGGGCTCAACTAGGGTTATCGCTACTTAGGCAACACGTAATCATAATGTAAAACTTATCCACTTGTGTCCAATTATAAAACAGTGCATGTTTCTCACCCCAAAAACTTATAAAACAAATCATGTAAAACGTGGGGCTATGAACTCACCTTGAGTGAGCGTATATCAAGTTCGAGAGGAGTGAAATATGAGTCACGGACTTCTCGGAACTCCTGAAGGCATCCTAATCAATACCATAGGTCGTATAAGTACTATGCACTTCGATAATTAATATAGTATACAATCCTATATAGCTCATCACCATCTATTTGTAATTTATAAATTATTGTTATAAAGCAAAAACATTTATAATTATCGTTTTAGAAAAACTAGCATAACTTTCCCGTTTTAAACCCGTTTATCGCGTTTCTTACGTCCACGTCTTCGTATTAAGATGATATATAAAAATATTACATTTTTATATTTTATAACCTTCTGATGAACAATACTTACTGTTCATGACGTTTTATAAATTTACTTTTATAAATTTAATTGTCGTAAAACCCGTAAATGCAACAACTTATTCGTTTTAATCCCGATTTTAGCGATTCCTTCGAGCACGTCTTCGTTATTAAAATTATCACATTTTTATAAAGTGGGGTCTGCTGATGAACAGTAATTTTTACTGTTCATAGTTTATAAAATTACTTTTATAAACTTTAATAATCGTAAACGTCGTATTTTATTCGTTTTAGCTCCGTTTTTAGTAATTCTTTCAAGCACGATCTCGTAATTGAAAGTTCTATTTATTTATGAGGTTTACAAAATCAAATGTTCCTGAGGTGAACAGTAAATTTTATAAAAATAGTTTTATAAAAGTATTTTTATACATTTTAAGTATATAAACTCGCGTAATTCATAACTTTTTCGTTATTAATCGGTTTTTTGAGTTTCTTACCTTTTTGGAATCGTCAAGAGGTGTACTATTTTTATAAAATGTAAAACCTACTGTATGTAATTCAAATCCAAACAGCCCTTTGCATAGCTTTTATATAATTAATTATATACTTTTATTTTATATACTTGTCAACTAATTAAAATACCACAAGTCTTACATAAGTCTTTATATCATATGCCATACATATATTAGTGTCCATAGGTCCATTATTTGTCCACATAAGTCCATGATAACAAGATTTACAAGTCATTAACATCACATGAAAACATAAACTTTCCTTAAGTAACTTTTAACTACAAGTTTATACTTGAACTTTTTATACTTAAACCAAGATTTTACAACACTTATAACCTCATTTTAACATTATATTACCATCAAAATAACATGTGTATAAGTGTACAAAATCATATTCACAAGTAAAAGTCTATTCCACAAGTTTAAAAGTTTCCTAATGGTGATTTTTGCTACATAGAACATCATATACATATAAACTCATGAAATAAAAAGATAAAGGTTTTTAGATAACCTTATGATGAACAATGATGATGAGAAATATGTGTTAAACTCTTGTTTAGACTTTAAACCCAAGCTTGCAAGAATGAAACCCTAATTATTCCAAGGAAACCCTAATCTTCCATTCTTTGCTTAAACACTTGTAAATGATTAACCAATACTTCAAATCACCTTGAGGTATCTTAGATATGATGTGAGATTACTTGTATGTGTTGTAGAAAAGTTTGTATGAATTATTTAAAGGGGTGTGTGTTTGTCGTAGCCTAGCAAGAGAGAAAGGGAGAGGATTTTTGTTTTTCACACTAAGGAAAGGTGTATGTATGAGTTTACTTGCAAGTATACTTTCTATATAATCATAGGGATAGTCAAAAGTGAAATAGGGGGGGAGAAGACCAAATTTGTGTCTTGGATATTTTATGGACAATATCTTGTAGTTACTTTCATTATATGAGATTAAAAGAGTAAAGGTAAAAGTATACATGTTATACTTGAAATGTTTAGTTTCTAGCTTGTTTATCTTTATGTAATATGTGACTAACAACATTAACTTGGGTAAAGTTTAATAAAACTTTAAGTGTTGGATGTAAAAATAAGTATTTGTTGAAGCTTAAATTAATTATGGTGGTTCCCGGCATGCCTAAACGTATTTTATCGCGAAACGTAAACGTTTTACGTAACCGATAAAAATAAAATGAACAAAGACCATAATTATTCTCAAAATAATTATTTAATACTTGCTTGATGTAAACGTTTAATTGTTTGATGCCCGTTTACATTGAACGATAATTTTTAGCTTACGCGATTTAACTTAACGTTTACGATTAAAAGCAAACGCGTACAATACTAAAAATACATAGTGAATTTATTGACAACGTCAATGACCCTAAAATACGGGGTGTTATATAATCCGTAAACATTTAAAAGTACTTGCGTCCAAAGTAAAAATAAGCATGTATCTCACCTCGAGATTTGGAAAGTATCCGTAAAAACAAGTTAAAAGTAGGGTTATAAACTCACCTTTAGCAAGTGGTGAATCAGGAACAATCAACAAACGTAGAGCGAGCACAAATGTCCTAAACGCGACCTAGTTGAAATATAGTGCGTTTTAGGTGCAAGCAAACAATAGTGAAATGATGCATATGTGATTTTTATAAAGTTTACATCACCCGAACGTGTTTACGTTTTAGTTATATAAGTCAAAACGTGATCTCGTAAAAGTTATATAGTTTTTATTAAGTTTCGACGCTAAAACAAAAATAACTAATTTTGCCCAACTTTAGAAATCTCGCACATTATCTGATTTCTAAATATCTTTGCTTAATTTAAATCTTGCCTAAAACACGTTAAGTGACTTAATAAAAGTCTAGTTACCATTTTTATTCATCATCGTATACATTATAAGTATTTTTAAGTTACCAAGATTCATAAATCTTATCTTGCTTACTTAACAATATTTTTGAAAGCTTCCGACGCGTATGGAAAATACATAAGTGATACTACAATATTTGATAAGGGTTTTATAGCTCATTCGGACTCTAAAACGCCCAGAAATCTCATTTTAAGTTTCCAACAGCTCACATTTATTATATATATTCATGCAAAAACTTTGTAAAATTTGCAGATTTTAGTCCGTCTTTACAAAGGTGTAACTCCTTCGTTATAAAGATTCACGGGATGGCCAAAAGCGGCGTTTCAAGGAAAAATCACGCTCTACAAGTTTTCTCTTATGAGTTTCACCCGACTCGGACCCGAAATGGGTCAAAAACATAAAAACGTAAACTGGACATAATGTATTTAAAACAGTTTTGCTGGAAAAGTTACTAGTTTTTACCGAACTTCATTTGATCATAACTCACTTGTTTTAAGTCGGGTTTTAACAAAATTTATATCCACGCATTCGTATTTAAGTATACTAACATATTTTTATGGTTTTAGCTACTCAAAATAAATGTAACTGTCCGTTATACCCTATATAAAATTTGGACAACAAGTATTTATTACTAAAACTACATCATGTATTTAGCCGCAAACAACGACTTCATTTCTAGCCTATATCCCTTCCACCGATTGATACCAACGCTCAAACAACTCTAAGACTACCTATCCCTTCTACCAATTTGTTACAAGAACACAAAATAACCACTAGCAACATATATAATCATAAATATAACCTAGAAGTTCAATAATAACAAGAATGAGTTCAAGAACATAAATAAAGTTGTACAATCTTTAAATCTTGCTAGTTTCTTTATGAAAAACATTTTGCACAAACATATGTGATGATATTTTGAAAGCATATGAGATGTATGCATAGATGTATAAAAGAAATATGTATGAGATGAGAAGAGAAGTTTCGTATAAAAAGAGAGGAAGAAAAATGAATATTAACCCAAACTAACAATATGTGAATCGAATATAACCACCAATGAACCACTAGTATCAACAATAACCCAATATTTGAAGATCAAGAAAAACAAACACCAAAGGTGTTGGTGTTTGTGTGTCAGTCAAACCCAAGAAGAAAATGAAAGGAGAGAAAAAAAACTTTGATTAGTGTTTTATGTGTGTGTGAAGTGAATAAAAAATGATCTAGTGCCCTCCTTTAATACAAAACATAGCACATGGTGTGGGGTTAAAGTGTAGTGCAAGATAAAACATTCTTGAGTAAATAGAGGAGGAAGGACTAGAGATGAGACAAAACCATAATATGCGAAAGTTTGTTAGCATAGGATTCAAAATTGTGGTGGTGATGTGGGGTGGCCGGACGCAACAAGGGGAGAGGGGGGACCAATTGTTTTTCAAAATTTTAATTTTACTAACTTTAATTATCTAGATATTTTGATTTTTGGTGGGAAGTTATATGTGCACATGCATGCATACAAATGAGAATGCACTAGTAAGTATTTCACGTAACCCGTAAAATAAAAGCACGCGACATATGAAAATATGCCTGTAAAGACGTAGCCGTTAGTCATGTGTAGATTGCATTTATTCAAAAGCCGGAACGCATCCAGATATGTAGTATACGCCGGATAACTTCCCGGTTACACGGTAATTTAATTACGTAAACGTAAAAAGTGAAAATAGTAAGTAAATCAAAAAAATAAAAATCTGAAATTTTGTCGGTTGTCACAGGTAATACTAGCTCTGATACCAATAGAAATCAAAATGAAACTGAAAAATATATTATTAGGATTCAACTATAACTAACACATTACAATTGTTTATATAATAGAAACAATAAAACCTAATACCTAAGACTATACGTAATGAAGACCATAAGGGGAGACCAACTAGTCTTTCTGACCGCGCCCCTTACCTTGACCGGATGAAACACATCCCTCCCCCCTCCCCCTAAAAATCAATTGTATGGTTGGTCACCCGACCAAAAAATTAAATAGTTTTTGTGTGACTGTTTTTACCTTTATCTATTTTCTTTCTTGAATGAAGTCTATCTTCTTCCTCCTTGTAGACACATAACTACACAAAAAAGTGATGAAAAGTGTAGCTATAGAAGGTGTGGCTAGAACTACTCATATTGAGAAGTGAGAAGACAGTAATATATATACAAACAATAGAAGAGAAGTGGTGTGGTTGAATAGTATATATATATATATAAACAATTTTTTGTTTTTAAAAAAGTAGCTTATCCACATACTAATATATATATATTAATGAAATTTTAATTTAAAAAAATAAAAATAATTGTTCGGTTATACATTTGGTCATGTGTTTGGTCTTAAAGAGAGGATGGTGAGGTGGCAGGGGAGACTATGGTCACCATTACTATACTATTAGGGGTGTTCATCAGTTCGGTTATCAGGTTGTTCGGTGGGTTTGTTCGGTTAATTTTTTTTGGGTAAAACCGAAAACCTAACCTAATCGAATTCATATTGGATTAAACCGAACCGAATAACCAAACTCCCATAACCGGAAACCGAACCGAATAATCCGAGTTACATAATTTTAATTATTTATTCATTTATTTATATATATTTTTAGAAGAAAAAAAATTCAAACTTAATAAGTGTTATATTTATACTATGAAAGAATTTTAACTTTTTTTATAAATATATAAAAAATATACATATGAATTCGGTTTTCGATTTAGATTGCTAAAACCATAACAGAACCGAAAAGTGAATATATAATTCGGTGTGGTTTGGTTTTGGCAAATTCGATTCGTTACAAATTCGATTCGGTTATTTTCATGTCGGTTTGGTTTCGATTTATTCGAGTATTATCCCAACAATGAATACCCCTAAATTTACAATTTACTATGAGTCTAAACAAACGGGCCTGAACAACCAATCGGGCCTATTGGCCTTAATTATCTGACAATGACCAATATCCATACGCATATCATCACCATCGTATGTTACTTCAACAGCAAGAAATAATAACCTAGATTTGTCATGGTAAGGAAGAAGGGTGGAACAAATGTACCAAAAGAAAACAAGATCGCTTTAAAATCAAGATGGACATTTCCAGGAGTTAACATGCTCAAGTTAAACACGGACGGGAGTTCAAAAGGAAACCCGGGTCCTTCGAGTTTTGGCGGGTTAATAAGAGATGGTAAAGGAAGGTGGATATGCGGTTACATGGGAAAAATAAAGGGAAAATCGTGTACGGCTTTTGAAGCTGAAGTTTGGAGTGTATATAAAGGGTTGTGTTTAATTAAAGAAAAGAACATGTCTAATTTGTTTATCGAGACTGATTGTGAAGCCGTAATGAGGCTTGGGTGGAAAGGAGCCGATAAAGATCATCCACTTAAGTCGATTATGGATGATATTACCCATATGATGAAAGAGCACAAGTGTGTCATGTTGCATACAAGACGAGACGGTAACCAATGTGCAGATCATATGGCGAGATTAGGTGGAACACGGTCTGAAGAATACACTGTTTTTGAACAACCACCGATGACACTGAAACCGTATCTATTACGGGACATTGAAGCCGCTAAGAAGTACGAACTTATCAATGTAACTTAGGGGGTTTAAAGAGTTCTGTTTGTTGCATTTATCATATTCAAGTTAGTTAACCTTTTTAAATTCTAGTACTTTTTACATAATATATGTCATTAACTAGAATAACAGGCCACATTGTTTGAACTACAACAAACTGCTTCCATATCAAACACCATTCAGTTAAGAATATATAATAACACACAAAAAAGAAGGCAAATGAACATAACCAAAATCAAGTTATAAGATTTAACTTGATTACTCCATACAACACTAAGTCTTCAACTAATCTACTCGAATGCAAACTTAAACTTGTTAAAAATAAAAGCCGGAGACATCAAGGGGGGAAGAAAAAGGCTAAAAGATAAGCCAACAAAGTGAGTAAAAGAGAAGCCTAAACGAGAAATGGGGTTTAGGAAATAAGGGTGTGCATCAATCTGGTGGCATCAAACATATATGTGATAGTTGATTCATCCTTATGGAAGTGTAGCTCTCACCGAACATTCCCAAATGGCCTAGTTTGATTTAGAAAATCGTTGTAGAGTTTAACACCCCATATATAGTATAGCAGTATCATTTCGAGATCATATAAAAAGAACCCTATAGTATAGCAGTATCATTTCGAGATAAAAAGAAATGCAATTTTTTTATGAATAAAACAAGTGATGAACTCAATTAAAATCATGAACAAATTTTTTTTCTTTTAAAACATTTCTTTTCAGATATTTTTAGTCAGTTTTCTGTGTTCATCAAACTTACGTGTCACCTCCTTCCTTTTAGACTTATCGATTGCAACTTTTTAATGATCATGTATATATCCGTCTTCAAAAAAAAATCAAAAAAAAAATCTTGCTTTACACTACTTCCACGGTCAATTGCGTTATTTTGGAAAACCATGTTGCTCTGAAATGAATATGACAATGTCTTCAGTAGTCCAAGTTTATATTCTAGCACTCAGTTATATCTTTCACCAATCTGGGATTAACTTTGCGTAGTTGTTGGCACTTTTGGCCCATGAGTTGATGACACCTCCCTTACAGCTTTGCAATCTTCTGATTGTGTGGGAACCAGGTAACCTAACAGGCGGAACAGCCGTTGGGCTTCTCTAGCAGTAATGTCTTGCACTTTCATATATGTGAACACTCTGCTTGCTATGTTGTTTGACTTCCCATCATGCTCCAAATCCCCTGTTTTTTAGCCCATGTCCAGCCTAATATCAACTTGGTAGGTGAAATATGGCACCATTGCTAGAAATCATACATTTTAATAACAACCTGCACGAAAAGAAAACACATTCATTTGGCGGATATTAATAAAAGCACCGCACCTTCTTGGTGTAAAAATTTTCCATCAACAATCAATTGGCTTAAAGCTTTGCATAAACTAGGAGAGATCGATTCTGCACCCAAAAAATGGCCTATGAGAGATTCATTTGGTGTCTTGTTTGTGGATTGTTATGTTTTTCTAGTTTAACTCGGTAACTAGCACAAAGAGAACCTTTGAGGGCTACCCGCATTCCGAAATTTAAAAATAAAATAACAGCGAAGAAAGAGGTCCACAATCGATGCCAATGTAAATAGAGGTCTGATGTTGATTTAGAAAGTTGTTGTAAGAAGTGTGTAATCCCCATTTCCATAAGTTAAGAGTAAAATTTGTATTGTGATCTTGGTTTTAGGGACGGTTTAGTTATGTTTTGGGTGTTTGTTTGTGGATTGTTTATGTTGTTCTAGTTTAACTCGGTAAACTAGCACAAAGAGAACCTTTGGGGCTACCCGCCTACACGAACATTAACAGCAGCGAAGAAAAAGGCCACAAACATTGCCAAAGTAAATAGCGGTCTGATGTAGGTTTAGAAAGTTGTGTAAAGTGAAGTCTTCTCATTTCCTCGAAAGTAAGAGTAAAATTTGTTGTGTTCTTGTTTTAGAGACGGTTAGTTATTGTTATGTTTTTCTAGTTTAACTCGGTAACTAGCACAAAGAGAACCTTCTTGGTGTAAAAATTTTCCATCAACAATCAATTGGCTTAAAGCTCCGCATAAACTAGGAGAGATAGATTCTGCACCCAAAAAATGGCCTATGAGAGATTCATTTGGTGTCTTGTTTGTGGATTGTTATGTTTTTCTAGTTTAACTCGGTAACTAGCACAAAGAGAACCTTTGAGGGCTACCCGCCTACCCGAACATTTAACAGCAGCGAAGAAAAAGGCCACAAACGATGCCAATGTAAAAGAGGTCTGATGTAGGTTTAGAAAGTTGTTGTAAAGTTTAACTCCCCATTTCCGAAAGTAAGAGTAAAATTTGTTTGTGATCTTGGTTTTAGAGACGGTTTAGTTGCTAGCGATGACACATTTGGAGACAACATGGAATATTAAAACAAGCTGCATTCAAAGTATAGCAACCATTTGAAGAGGTTATACTTAAACACAGCTTTGCATAAACTAGGAGAGATCGATTCTGCACCCAAAAAATGGCCTATGAGAGATTCATTTGGTGTCTTGTTTGTGGATTGTTATGTTTTTCAAAACAAATAAACCAAGTATAATAATTAGGGGCACTTTCGGCCCATGAGTTTATAACACCTCCCCACAACAATTTGCAATCACTTATTGTATGGGAACCAGGTAAATGAACAACCGTTTTTTTGCAATAATGTTGTTGTTGTTCACTTTCACATATTTGCATAGTCTGCTTGCTCCATCATGCTCCATATCCCGTGTTTCTTAGCCCATGTCCAGCCTAAGATCAACCCGGGAGGTGAAATATGGCACCCTTGCTGGAAGTTATACATTGTAAGAACAACCTGCCCGAAAAGGCTATTTAACATGATGTCGAATATGAGTAGAATAAACCGTTGGAAGCGTAATGGTAATGTTATAACCCATTGAGCTTTTGCACATTTTCGTGAATCCTTAAGAGTTTAATAAACCACTGGAAGCCTAAGGATGATGTCACCAATCACCATTCGGGTCAAGTCGGCAAAAGGTGGAGACTCCTTATTTACGTACTGCAAATACATAACGAAACATCATAGCGCTGGAGACTCCTTATTTACGTACTGAAAATACCTATAACGAATCATCATAGCGCTTAAACGAAAAATCATAAATAGCAAGGCTTTGAAGTTTAGGCTAGTCTTATTGTAAGAGCCTACACTCTAAAACCAGCATACTACAGTTGTAAATTATTAAGTTTATATCCCCTTGTGAGAATTATTTGTGACCGATGTGGGTCTAAGTATGTACCCATAACAAATAAGACAGACTCGTTTCTTTGTGGTTTGAGAACCTATCATGCTCCACTCCGACTCATATTACCTCTTTTTTAGCCCACGTCCAACCTAACGTCCAGGGGAAGGCCGGTATAATTTGGGACTTTAAGCGAGTGGTCTAGCTAATAATATCCCAGTTGATTAAGGTGTTACCATCAAGTCAAGTACATCAGACGCTTTTACAAAGTAACTCAAAAAATCAAAGGTCAATAGCTGTTCATTATTGAAGATCTATACTATGCAAAAGATGTGATCTAATGAACTGGTCACTTTGAATTTTCTCATATTAGCTTACTCGTCTCTTCGTGATCGTTTACTTTACAATATTAATGTAATTATACTATGACAAAGAATGGGACATTTTATCTTTTCTATTTAAAGGCAATGTCAAATAGAGAATGACAATGACATGAATGATCTCATTCATCTAACCTTCAGTATTTGTTTATTAACCAGTAAAAATTTGTATGACAAGGAACACATAAACTATTCGTTTATATTTATGGAATCATAATCTAAGAAAGTTACTTAGTTTATAATATAAGTTTACAGCGTTATGTTTTAGAAGAATACTTCCACAAAAAAAGAATACTAATCTTTAAAAACTGGCTTGGTATTTAAATACAATGTTACATACACAGACAATAAAAACGTACATAAACCATCAAATTCATATTCGATCACAAAGATAACCAAAATGATATTTTTTTTCATGCATATGTTCGGGGTGGCTCCAGTGGTTCCGCCATATCATCCTCTGCTTCATCAACAAGAATATTTATTCATGATGAAATCCAGATGGATGTTCCCGGGGGATAACATCCTGAAATTAAACACAGATGGGAGTTCAATAGGAAGTCCAGGTCCATCAAGATTTGGGGGTCTAATACGAGATAGCAAAGGAGCATGGGTGTGCGGGTACATGGGCAACATAACGAGAAGATGGTGTACAAGTCTTGAGGCCGAAATTTGGAGTATCTATAGAGGGTTGTGCTTGATCAGAGATAAGAGTTTGTCCAATGTGCTGATTGAGACGACTGTCAAGCTGTTCTAATGCTTGGTTTGGAAGTACTTGATACGCGCCACCCGTGGAAGTCTGTTATGGATGCTATCAACATGATAATGAGAGAACAAAAATGCGCAATGGTTCATACAAGAAGAGATGGGAACTATTGTGCCGACCTACTGGCCAAGTTAGGAAGTGCCAAGTTAGGAAGTGCACAGTTTGATGAATACATCATGTTAGAGGAACCACCAATCCTGTTAAAACCATATCTCTTACAGGACACTGAAGCCGCTTCTGACTTCCAAAGGAAAAACCGTTTTTCTCCGGAAAACATTAATAACCGGCAATGTTGACCGATGCAAGAAAAACTACTCCGATGCAAAAGCTATTGTGTCAAAAGTCAAAACTACTCCAATGCAAAAAAAAAAAAAAACCTGTTGAGAAGTTTTTAGATAAGAATGCGAGACTTTCTAACGGAAAAAGTCTTCCAAACGACTTTTCGAGATAGTGAAAACATCTTTAAAAACTTGCATTGGAGATGCGCGTAGACCTTGTCAATCAGGATTGCTTATTTACTTTCTTATCAACTCAATTGTTCTGAGTGTTTGAGTTGAAGTCGATTATATGTTTGTGACTAAATTACACGTTTGATCCTACTGGTTATACCAAATTGTACCTATATACTAAAGTCCGAAAATTTATGCCATTAGTCTCTAATGTCGCGATTTTGTCATCTGGTAGTGGTATGTGATATGGCTTGATGTTATTTGGGTTGTTCAAAATGCGGGTTATTTGGGTTGTTATTTAGTTTCTTGTGCAAATAGGGGGTGGTTATATGGGTTAAGTAATGAAATTGTGTGTTTGGGACTTTCGGTGGACGCTGGGCGGCTAAGCTTGCTTGCACTTGGGTTGTTTCGCTGTGGCTTGGGGTATAATAGTTTGGAGAGATCGACAAGCACCTCCCACTGCCATGCCAGCCGCATCTTTTGTTACAATTGTGGGGTGATCTTTGAACAGCCGATGCAGCGGGAATGGGATATTGAATGAAAGTCAATCGAAGAGACAAGTGTCACTCCCTTTTTCGCCTAGGTAATCTGCTAACACTCTAAACGATTCCTGTCCAAACTCATATCTACAAGCGGACGGAACTGGCACCTATTCTATTTCCATCGAACTTTCTAAGTAAGGGACGGAACTGGCACCTATTCTATTTCCATCGAACTTTCTAAGTCTTACTTATTTCACGGGGCCAGGGCAGAAGATAAATTTGGTGAAAAGATGTTTTTTTTTTCTTTTTTTCAGGTTGTTTCAAAAATCGCTTGTTGTTTTCAGATTGAATATCATCAAGCATTGATCTGAGTTAGCAGAAATCAAACTGGGACGAATAGAATGAGGCATGTTTGGGGAGATGTTCATATTGCCACGTTAGGGACACGTAAAAGCCACGTGTAATTTAGTACGGAGTATTCAAGAAGGCCAGAAGGGTGAGGGCTATATATATATAAAAACACTCTTTAAAAAATCATGCTTGTACAAACTAACCACCTTAGTTACCATACGACTAATGTTTGGGTATAGTTGGCACTTGCCATAACGAAATATTGGGAAAAGTACACATCCATTGTAAAGTTAAAAGCCTCGAATGAAAGATGCCAACACTACTAAGAAGAGAACAAAGTGTTATTCTTAAATCGCATATAAAATCAAGTTAAATGTTTGAATTTAAGTATTTTCTTTAGGAGATTAACCTAATTGCAGCTCGTACTGCAGACTGCAGAGGTACCCAAAACTGTCACATTCTTTGGAACTGAATGAAATTGTTCTGATCTGGACACAACTTAATTTCACGTAGGATATAACAAGCAGAGAAATACATGAACAGAACCAAAATCGAATTTATCGGGATTTAACTTATAATGTGTAGGTTTAAATTATACAAACAACACTATAACTTCAACTACTCTACAAGAAAATACATTAAATAAACAGTGACAAAAAGGTGAATTCACCCACATTACACACTTAAACTTACTTGTGAAACGCGGAGACACCCACGTGTGAAAAATCTTCAAGGGCTGCTCCAACATTAAACAAAAGCAAAGAAAAAGGCTAACGACGTTGCCAGTAGAGTCAGTAAAGAGAAGCTTAGACGAGAACTGGCGCCTGGGAGATATGGGTATGCATCAGGTGGTGGCATCACACAATTGTCACCATTAAAGTATATTCTTCTAGGAAACGCCCAACCCTTTTCAAATGTGAATGTTGATTTGTCTTTACGGAAGAGTAGCTCTGACTGAACGTTCCCTAACGGTCCAGCTTGATTTAGAAAATCGTTGTAGAACTTAACTCCCCATAGCATAGCAGTATCATCTGTATAGAGTTTCAGAAACAAGTTAGTACTTGCTTTAATCTGCTTACACAAACAAAATGCATCAAAAAATGATTGATATGTTAGTGAACTTACTTATGGAAGAATAAGGAGTCAGTGGTTTGTAGTTGAAACTGAAAATTTGAGTAAGGTTGTCGAAGTTTGGGTGTTGAGCGACTAAGTTCCACTGAGAGTAATTCATCCTGTAGTTAAAGTTTGTAATGGTGACTTTGACACGCCAGTAATCCTTGTAATTCAGCTTCACATGCCAATGAACTCGAATAGGGCACATATGTTTCGTGCATTGAACCAAGGGAGTCAAGCTGTTTTTACCAGGACCATTAACAACGGAAGCTAGATATGGTGAATTTGGGCTGCATAGACAATTGGGAGAATAAGTTAGAATATTTTACAACAACAGTCAGTTATTAGCCAAAATAAAAAATAAAATGCCTTACTTTACACAACTTCCAGGGTGAGTAATGTTATTTTGGCATCCACAGGTGCATGTTGGGCAGGGTACAATCGTCTCATTGTAAAACGAAGAGAGTGATACACAGCAAGTAGGTGTTTTCTGAGCCAAAAACTGTGAATATGTACACGTAACGTTCCATGTCACTGGCAAAAAAAGATTTAGGAGGTTAGAATTTTCTAATGATTCGATAATTAAATAGTCTAGAAGTAACTTTAGTAATACTTACTCATAGCTTGAGTTACTCTTCTTCCATCTGCAGTAATGAACTTTGTTGGTTTACCAACGACACCAGGTCCACATGTATAGCCAGGGCCGGGTGCAAGCAAGGTGAAGTTCTTGGGTGGCTTGACTGTTTTGTTAGTGGTTCCGGCTGCACCAACACTAACTTGGAATGAGCTAGCATAATTGTCGGGACTTTGGGCCCATGAATTGATAACACCTCCCTTACAGCAATTTGCAATCTGCTGATTGTAAGGTGTTCCTGGTAATAGATCAACAACCGTTGGGGTCTTCTTACAGCAATGTGGTGGTGCACTCTTATATCTAGAACAGTCTCCTTGCTCCGTGGTTTGAGCCCCCATCATGCTCCATATCACTTCTTTCTTAGCCCAAGTCCAACCTAAGGTCCATCCGGGAGGCGAGACATGGCGATATTGCTGGAAATTATACATTGTAACGACTGCCTGCAGGAAACAAAATCAAAATATGAGTAGCTACAATCAAAGATCTTGAATGCACACGTACTATCTGTGATTATGAACATCAAACAGAAATAAATGTTTTATGTTACTTACAACGTAGCCATCAGGGGTCCAACTAATGATATCCCACTTGATTGTGATGTTTCCATTTGGGTCAAGTGCATCATACGCTTCTGCAAATTAACAAACAAAAAGAAATTTCATTAGATAATCAATGCCAAAATATTAACTTTGCAAATGATGTCGTATCATAAAGTAAACTGGCAAGCACAGAACAGAAACCATTATAGAAATCATCCATGATCTAAATTATATAAAACTATAAAAAGGAATGATAAACTGTTCATGAATTGACCTAGATCCAAATCATATATTCCATTTATACTATCCCCATCACTCGCAACTAGAACGTACGATGTACCATTTCGTTCGTTGAGAGTTTATGCCATTAGCTCAATCTATAATTTATACCAAAACACCCCCTTATTGCCGAAATCTCACTATTCAATGATCTCAACATGATCAAGCATCAAAACATGAGATCAGCATAATATTGTTCCATTAAAGATTAACTGATCTTCATCTACAAAACAATTTGCATAGCACATACCACAAATCACTCCATAAACCAATAGATTCACTAAAAAGAACAAGATCTTAACACATAATTGCATAAATCAGCAATTTAGCAGCTTTCCATGTACTGATTCTGAATAACTTACTTAATCACCAAAACCAATCAAACCCATTATCCAAATAACCATTTAAAACACAAATCTTGAATCGTTATCAATAAAGATCCAATCTTTTTCACTCTACAAAACCCAACCCAAAACCCAATCTTGAAAATGACCCACTAACCAAAGTTGACCAATAAGTCAATTGAGCTACTAAAGCACACATTTTTATCAAAATTAAGCAAAACCCATGAACCAAAATGACTAAAAAAGCAGAAATGTAAGCAAGATCCGAACCTGTGGAAGTAAAACTAAATGAAGAAAGCAATATAGCAACAAGAATTGTGGAAAGTGACAATCTTGTTAAAGATCTGAAGCAGTAATCCATGATTACTTGCTTCGAAGGTTTCCAAGATCCGACAGTGTCGTATAAGTGTGTGTGTTTTTTAGTGTGTGTGAGAGAGAAAGAGTGAGAGATGTGGGAGTGGGTCTTTCTCTGTTTGATAAAAGTGAAGGATGTTTGGTATTAAAAGAAAAAGTCTACCAAATTAACCAACTCTCTTATTAATAATTGTGTGTTTTGGTGAAATTTAACTATCTTATGCATCAAGTTTGTTTATGATTGTCTTTTTTCTTGGAGCAAGTAAACATTATTTTAGGGCCCTTTTTAGTTCCTTGAATGTTTTTAACGGATTTGAAAATTGTTTAAAGAATTGAAATATTAAGGATTGTAATGTTAAGAAATTGTAATCTTTAATACTACGTATTTATAATCTATAAGAATTAAAATTTACGAAAACTAACACATGTTTAGTTGGAAGAAAATAAAATGAGAAAAAAACGAATTACTTTAAACTATAATATATTTTAAAAATCTTATTATATCTAACATTATTTCAATAAATAGTATATATATTTATATAAAATGTAATTTTATAAAATTATTAAAATATAAAATACAAAATAAGGTTTAAAAATCAATCTATATATTTTAATAAATACTAATTATTCAATATAATTGAATAATAATAATACTAATAAATAATACTCTTTTCGTCCTAAAATAATTGTCATTTTTTAACTTTATAAAGTTTTTTTAGCTTTGATCTTAAATATTTTTGTTTGTGTATATAATACTTGATTCAAAATATATATATGAATTGGTTTTTAAATGTTTTTTCATTAGTATAATTTTGTCATCAAATATTATATAATACAAACAAAAATACTAAAATCAAAGTTGATAAAGAAAATTTTTAAAAAGTCAAAAGATTATAATTATTTAACGAGGCATGAAGTAAATAAATAATAATAATAAATAAATAAATAAATAATATAATAAGGAAATAAATAATATAATAATAATAAGTAAAAAATAATAGTAGTAGTAGTAATACTAATACTAACATTTATAATAATGATAATAATGAAATTATTAGCAAATAAATAATAATTCTTAAGACCCAGATAATATCTCGGCTTTCTATTAATTTCTTGTAATTATTCTAAATTTTCAATAAAGTGACGTTTATGATTAAAAAAATAAAATATTAATAATAGTAATTTGTAAGTAAATTATTTTTTTAATAAAGTTTGGGCTCAATTAGTATATCAGTTTCCCACAAACTTTTTGTAATAAAGTGATGTAGTAATAATAATAATAATAATATATTAATAATAATAATAATAATAATAATAATAATAATAATACCAATGTGATAATAATAACAAAAAGTTGATTTTTGATAATAAAAATAGCGAACTCTCATTTGATTATGGAATGTTTAACGATTTTTATTTTATTTCATTTGCCAACCAAACATACTGAGGAATGAAAATCAGATTCTGAATTCCTTGAATCTGCCAACCAAACACATTATGCAATGAAATTAGACTTCAATTGCCTCAGAATCCTGAAGATTCTACGAACCAAACGAGGCCTTAAAGTAATTGTTGGAGTTATGGGAGACATTATGATGCATTAAGGGTATGTTTGACGCAGTGGGTTGTAGCTGAAGCTGGAGCTTATATTATAAGTCGCAAGCTGAAGCTTATATTTTTATAAGGTTGTTTAGCGAATTAGTTTGAGCTATTAATGTAAAATCGTATAAAAATACATTAAATAAAATTCAAATGAATTTTTAGCTTTTGTGTGATAATCAATTATAAGGTCAACCCCGTGTAAGTCTCGATTGTTAGACAATGATAAAACTCGTAGGTGTAAGCTTATTATTAATCATTATATATAATAGTGGAACTCTAATACAAAAAACCCACAAACTGGACTTGGGTCTATTTATCCATCTAATATCGATAAGCCAGGTGCCAAACATGGCCTAATGATATTGTTATCCCTAAATATAATCCTTACACAACAATAAGCAAACCCAAATAAGCTCTTAATGAGCCGTAAAATAAAAAGAAAAGAAAAGAAGAAAAGAAAACTTAGAATATTGGATTAGAGAGAGAAATAGTGAGTTACAAGTAATGCAACCAACACCCTCTCCATGTGTGCAGAGGGTTTCTTTTATACCCCTAGCCATCTAGTTGGCATGTGGGCTTTTCTACTTGGGTCGGGCTTGGCTAAACTTGGGCTTTGAGCCCGAAACACGGACAATATTAGATTACAATCCAAGCCTGTTGAACCCGACTAGCCTATTACAATACAAGACATAGTTTGACTTTATAAGACCGATAACATTCTTGTTTGACTTAATATAATTAAGGCTAACAATCTCCCCCAATGTTGAGGTCTCTTTCTTCAAACTCCTTCGTACCACCGATGACATTCTTGTAGGAGTTTGCTTTGTTTTATCATTGTCTCCCCTAACGTTGAAGATATAACTTTTAACATTTATGATTTGCCTTGTTTTTGGTCTTGTCTTGTTTGTAATGAATTTGTTCATTCATGCTTTGTGATCTTGATCTTGAGCCTTTATCTTTTTGACTTTGAGTTCTTGAGATCGTTATCTTGCATCATCTCCTTGACTTGAATCATCTTGATTTGACTTCCTTGATCATCTTGTGCTCTTGATCAACATGCTCATACTTGTTACATTTTTGTTTGACATATGTGATTATAAGTCTAACAATCTTCCCCAAATAGACTATTCTTTATTGACTTTGAGGCTCTTTGATGGTTGGGAAGTTTAGAATCAACTATCTTGACGTTGAATGATTGACTTTGAAGGCTTGAGTATGAGCATGTGGCTTATGAATCCGACTTCGCTGGAATGAGGCTGCAACACCGTCGTCTAAACCTAAAATAAGACAGTTAGCAATAAAAGATGAATATGGCTTTGTTAGTCATCTTGAGTTCGGTTGCATTAACCTCCAGTTTTCCGTTTTATAGTATAAATACTATACTTGTAATCAGGTAGATCCAAAGAATCTCCTTGACAAGGTTTCCAGCTCAAA
Source organism: Tanacetum coccineum (assembly GCA_026074375.1). NCBI lineage: Eukaryota > Viridiplantae > Streptophyta > Magnoliopsida > Asterales > Asteraceae > Tanacetum > Tanacetum coccineum. The sequence continues at coordinate 58,312 of BQNB010014387.1, forward strand.
GCGTAGGATCTTCTAACACAGATGTATTAGATTTACCATGCTTGCTATTCTCATTACCAGAACGTCTCAAAGCAGACAACATGGTAAGAGTGAATCAGATAGTTACTTTCTTTCTGATTTACTCGTCAATTCATTTACTGGACCAAAATTGATATCAAGTTAACACAAGCTCGATTCATATAGAATCTTGCAAGTCACCTACCAAGAGCTTGTTTGATGTTAGCTCAAGCAGGATTTCCATCTTCACTGTGAATACTTAAGTATCACTCGGATGTTCTGGCAAGATCTCAAGGATAATGCGTAGGACTCTTTGTTATAACTTGTGAACTTTATGGTGTTCAACAAGTGTATTTTGACATTGTGTCCTAATGAGATTTATACTTTGATCTCTTCTAGCTCTAGACTCGATTTGTGCACTTTTGGTTTTAGTAATCGGAGGCTGGAGCAGACTGCCACCTATTCAATATCAACAATCTCGGAGTGAGATGTCAATAGATAACGTGTGTATCTCCGTGACAAATGAGACAAGTTTCTTTTGAGAGAAACCCGAATGGCTGGGAAGGGTTGTGCATTGCATCACTGGGTCCATGATGTCGTCTTCAATATCAACAATCATCTTTGTGATTTTGATAGATTATGTATTGACCCGGTTTCTGCCTAAGGTGTAAGGAGGGCTTCTTTCTTTTCACCCTTTATCCATACATTTCTTTTTCATTCTTCAACCCCTTCAATGCTTACCAAGACGTCATTACTAACACCTTGTTGTGATTGTTCCAGTGTTAGCTCAATCTTAGTCGGCATTCTTCCCTTATACACATTCATCTCTATTCATACCTAAGGACTGCTATTTCTAACTATGGATTGTCCTTGGGTAGATCTCTCTGGTTCTGGTTGGATCGTAGGACTTATTCCTAACCTAACCACCTTATGACTTCAGAATCGTCGTGAAATTAATAGGTTGTTGGGTATAGAGATCGAACCATAAAACCATTTTTTGACATTGTTATTTTCAAATACTCCCCCTACACATGTGCTCCGAGATTCGAAATTGTTTAGCACATAAAGGAAAGAGTTGCACTTAGAGTCTTAAAGATCACATTCGTGTATAACATATTTTAATCACATTTTCTCCCCTTATTTTAAATAATATAACACTTAGTATTTGAAATACCAATTGATTAAAATTTGACAAGAAAATTTTCATGTGGAGAAAAATTATACTACGATATTGCATGAATTCATTTTCCGGATAGCTCCCCTTCAACAGTATATGTGGGATACCAATATTTATTAAAACTTGACATTGAAATAAAAAATTGATATGACACCACAAAATGTTGAAGACGAAGTGATATGCCTTAGTGAACAATGTATATTAATAATTGACATTATAATTTTCCATATTTTAATTTCACAAAATGTGTTTGGATACATAAAATTGACATTTATGAGATGTATCCAACACATTAAAAGGCTTTGTTTTAAAAAGCTTCCCCTTAGAAATTGATTCACGTAAAATGATATTCTACGTACTACAATTCTTTTAAAACTTATTCGAGAAAGGGAGTGTTGAACACACAATTTTAACAAATACCACTTTTATAGAAAAATACCATAAATTATATTGTAGACAATTTTGACATTAAAAGTTCTTTTTGAAAAATTGTGTTCAATGATTTTTTAAAACACATGATAGAAGACTTCTCTTCTATTTTTAGAGTAAGCGCACTGAAGCGTACACTTCCCTATTACATTCGGGACCGAGTTATGCACTGAAATGTACATAAGTCATTGAGAAAAATTTAGAAATGACATGTTTTGAAAGCATTTGAAACTCTTGCTCGAACTTCATTTACACGCCCGTGTCGATGTTAATCAACATTTCTAGGTACGTAAATGTTATCGATTCCAAGAGACATGTCGAGAAGATTCTTTTTGGTATTTTTGAAATTTTTCTGATTTTATATTTTGTTTTTCTAGGTTTTATATTTTTCTATTTTCTTTTTGTTGGTTTTATATTTTTGTATTTTCTTTTTCAAAATTTTTATAAATCAAAAATAAAGAGAGAATAAAAATATTTACAAATTGATGTTTGATGGATCAAGCAGATTCAATTGCCAGAACCTCCAGTTCATCTGGAGTCAAACATCTCATACCGAGTCGTCTGACAAGATACTTAAACCTATCTTCCGATAAAGCTTTAGTAAACAAGTCAGCTAACTGGTATTCAGTTCTGACAAAGAATAATTCAACAATACCCTTTTCAACTTGTTCCTTTATGAAGTGATATCTGACATCGATGTGCTTGGTACGGGAATGTTGGACTGGATTGCACGAGATGGCTATGGCTGCCTTTGAGTCACAATACATAGGTATTTTATCAAAGTGGAAGCCATAATCTGTGAGCTGAGTTCTCAACCATAGAACTTGTGCGCAGCACGCAGATAAAGACACATACTCGGCTTCTGCTGAAGACATTGAGGTGCAGTCCTGCTTTTTGGATGACCAGCTGACTAACTTATCACCACCTAGAAATTGTATGCCACCAGATGTACTCTTACATGAATCGAGACAACCCGCGTGATCCGAATCTGAAAAAGCAGTTAGTTCAAAACCGGTGTCCTTCGGATACCAGAGACCCATGTTAATGGAGTCTTTAAGGTACCAAAAGATCCGCTTAACCGCGGTGAGATGTTTCTCAGTCGGTTTCGCTTGATAGCGAGCACAATAACATGTTGCATGTACAATATCTGGTCTACTTGTTGTTAGGTACATGAGTGCTCCGACCATACTACGATATTTCGTTTGGTCGACCGGAGTACCACTCAAGTCAGCATCAAGGTGTTTTGTAGCCATTGGTGTACCAATGCTATCACATGAGGTCATACCATGCTTTTTAAGTATCTCTTGAGCATACTTAGCTTGGTTTATAAAGATACCACGAGGGGATTGGTGGATCTGAATTCCTAAAAAGAATTTCAGTTCCCCCATCATAGACATATCAAACTTGCTATGCATTAGTTTTTCAAATCGTTTTAAAAGTTTTGGGTTCGTAGAACCAAAAATAATGTCATCAACATAAATTTGCACAAGCAATATGTCTTCCCCATGTTTAGTTATGAATAGAGTTAGATCAATAGAACCTTTTGAGAATCCTTTGGATACCAGGAATTTAGAGAGTTCATCATACCACGCTCTTGGTGCTTGTTTGAGACCATATAATGATTTCTTAAGACGGTAAACTTTGTCAGGATGATATGGGTCAACAAATCCATCTTGTTGGTTTACGTACACTTCTTCCTTTAGAGGTCCATAAAGAAATGTTGTTTTGACGTCCATCTGGTATACAGTAAATGATTTGTGTGCAGCGTACGCAATGAACAATCGGACGGCCTCCAACCGAGCAACTGGTGCAAATGACTTCGAAATCAATTCCTTCCTTTTGAGCATATACTTTAGCTACAAGACGAGATTTGTTGCGAATAACAGTATTTTCCTCATCACGTTTGTTTTTCTAGAGCCACTTTAAGTTAATGACATTTTTGCAAAGTGGTTTGTGATGTTCGCTAAAATACACATCTTTTATAACCCGAAAAATACTATTAATCGGACTAAAAATGCTAAAATATGCTTAATTATATTGCAAATATGTTTGTTTTGTATTTATATGTCTTGCAGGTAAAATGGATTGAAAACTAAGCAAAAACGGGTATTTTTGGGTTCTTCTCGATCAAGTTTTCTCATTATTCAAGATCAAGACAAAGTCGTTAATATTTCCCAAGCATGCCATTGGAAAGAGCACAAAAACCCGAGTCTGACGGTGCCTTCATTTATTATTGGGTCTGCCCGACACCATTTATATGGGTCGGACCGACCCATGCTATATTAAAACCTAAGCTTGGAAAATTACATGCGCGGGCCCATTTTTGAATTTGTATAACAAGTATGTTGTGTGAATGGGCATGCTCACGTAAGCTTAAAATAATTCAACAATGGTCACATGACCACCCACTATCTATTTTCTTCCAATTCATATGTGACATGTGGCCTTTAACTTTCTCAATTCATTAAGCAAGAGAATTTACGAGTATCATGTATGCGTATGAAAAACACATTATATAAGGCCACGTGGCGGTTTCTTATTGATGGATCGAGGCTGTTATTCGTTGGCAAGTTTTGACGTGTACACGGATAAAAAATGAATGCAAATGATTGGTTGCAGAATAATAACGCATTTTGATGGATTTGACAATTTTGCCCTCCCAACTTTGGTTATAAATTTACACGCCTCAACACATTTTTAGGGGAGGAAGTTAGTTTTAGAGTTAGTTTAGCCACAAATATTTTTAGCTTATTAGATTTAGTTTTTAGCTTATTGCAAAAGCTGGGTTTTTAGCTTATTGAGATTATGTAACAAGATTTGGTGTAGCTTATTGTAGATGATGTTTGGTAGCATAATGATTTGGCTTATTTCTTTTTCATACTTTTTTTTCTTCTAAGCTTTTCGAACATAATCTATTCTTCAAAAGCCTATTATCTAAGCTTATAAATCAGCTTATTAAAAGTAAGACATAAATCGAATAATCTTCACAAGAGCTTAATCGATTTTTCTCTTCTCCTAAATAAGTTTTGCTTCATGAGTTTGAATAATAAGCTAAGTTCTAGCTTATTTTCTTTTATAAGTTTTTAGTTTCCTTAAAGCTCACTTTTATATGCTGAATAAGCTGTTAAATAGCTTATTGATTTTGGTATGAGCTAATATTGTTTGCGAAAAATATTCGTTTAACTTGTTTGATTAGAAGGTTGCGGATTAGATCTAGATAGATTATTAGTCTAAACCGGTCTCGTGTTATTGTTGATGTTAGTATTTCTTATTGTTGCTGTTTTTACTTATTTTTTGTTAGACTCATCTAGTTTTTATAGATCTCATTTAGATTAGTGTTTATCCAGCTTATCCCTAATTATTCATTATGGTTTCAAGAGCTTATAGCTTAATACATAAGTCTTTGTTTCTTCTTAATAATAAAAAAACAA
>BQNB010014388.1:2289-28097 GCA_026074375.1 Tanacetum coccineum
AACAACATATATTTTCAATTTTAATTATGTTTTTGGTCTTTTGGGTTCATTTTTCAAGGTAAAATATATGTATAAATTAGCGAATACCACGGTGTAACAACTATAAGATTATATTCAAGTACTCGGTACTTATACGACCTATGATAATTTAGGTTGCATTCGATCTTTTACGTGACGCATTATCTGCGATATTTGGATTATCAGAACTCAAGGTGAGTTCATAGCCCCACATTTTTACGATTTCAATGATTTATAATTATGGGGTGGAAACATGCTTTGTTTTTATAAATTTTACGCAAGTATTGATTACATGTTTGCCTAAGTAGCGATAACCTAGTTAAGCCCACTATCATGAACTGTCAATTGCATAGATGTAGTTGGGAATTACATTATGTGAGCGCGAATGTTATTTAATAGATCTATTCGGGAAACGACCTCCCCGTTCGGGTGACTTGCTATCACCGAGAACGAACGATATAGCATGTCGAATTTTAGGGATGTTTTTCGGGTTAGAACATCATCACGGGCTGAGTAGCAATATTATGCGAACAAGACTGTCGAGCTTCAGTGTCATGAGCTTAGTGTAAATGTAATCTAGTCTTGCGGTCCTGCATATTATGATTTTATCAAACCTATGAATTCACCAACATTATTGTTGACGTTTATAAGCAATGTTTTCAGGAGATCAATAGGCATGGGATGCCAGGGATGCATTGGGTTACATTTTGGATTGCACGCTTAAAGATTTAGGTGCATCATATTTTGGGAAATGTATTGTCAACTTTTGTAATATTCAACAATGGACAAGTAAAGCTATATGCTTTTGTATTAATCTTTTAATTAAATAATTGTTATTATAATCGACTTTTGTGTCGTCTTATATATTCTTGTGCTATTGATCTATTGAAGTGTTTTGGTTTATGAAAAAGACTTGGTCGCCCTCAAGTATCATTAGTATAGCATAGCTCGTAGTTAGGAAGTAAGCGTATGGTTTACGGTATTGGGCCGGGTCTTTTACCCAAGTGTAATCCAATACCCAAGCCCATAATGCTCACAATACTTGTATATATACCCCTTCCCACCCATGGGAAGGGGTTGGTGGTTCTTTTCATGCTAACACATACTCTTATACTTTATCTCTCTAGAAAAACATCTTTCTCTCTCTAAGATTAATTAGCCAACCCATCATCTATTGCTTGTGTTATGATATCATGTATACTACAATTGGTATCAGAGCACATAGGATGATTAGCTAGATTGTGTGTGCGTTTCCTTGGTTAGTTTAGATCAAAAGTGTGGTTTTAGAAGGTTTATGGTTTTATTCTTGACACTCTTTGATTCTCATGTTTGTGATGTTAAAGTTAGTGTTTTTTATGTTGTTATAAACTTTCTTAGGACAAGTGTGCAAAGAAACCAAGTGAAAAACGTTCAAAAGGGTGATTTTTAAGGGTTTTTATGGTGAAAAAGTTCGTTATCTTAGTCATTGCGTTTTGACCGTTCTGTGAAATTTTTTTTTTTCTTTGGTTGCATTTTGGGTAAAGAAGCAATATTGCGTTTTGGATCAATAGGTTGCTTTTTTGGGGTTATTGCGTTTTGGTCTTATCCTTGCTGTTTTGACTACAGGATTGCGTTATTGAAGAATTTTATTGCGTTTTGACTAGGGGATATTCTGCCCAAAATTTTAATTGGTTGCGTTTTGATCAAATCGCAACGTTGTGTTTTGATAAAACCTTAAGAGTCTCCATTGCGTTTTGACTTGAGACTCTTCATTGCGTTTTGATAACTCTCATTGCGTTTTGAGAACACTTCATTGCGTTTTGACCCAAAACCTCACTGCTTTTTGACAACAAACGTCAAAATCACGCATTAAGGTTAACATTAACTCAACCGAACAAATCACATCAAACAACATATCACCTAATCCATCTTCACAATAATCACTTTTTAACATACATTCACTAATATCATTGATCGATCAACTTTTTCATATCACCAAGCATAACTATGGCTAATCCTTTTTTTTATCTTAGAGGATATACAATGTGCCGGGTCGTTCGTACCCGACCACCGATGCTTGATTTAAGGCTGACTTTGCGTCATTGGCAACTACGTATTCGATTATATGTCCGGGGTAAGGATAATGGGTTAGTGAACATTTTAAAGTCAATCGATGAAAGGACCATTTCAGTTGGGACCACGCAGTACACTGTTGCTGAAAGGAACTGTAGGTCCACTCAATCTGGGTACTGAACGACCCTCGGGTTTATTCGGATCTGTCCAGAGATGAAAAGGGATAGTACAATGCAGACATTAGGGCAAACAAACATCATTACTTCAGGGTTTACCAAAAGACATTATTCACTTTATTAATCCTATTACACTGATGCAAAAGAAACATATGGGACAATGTGAAGGATGCTTTTAGAAGGAATCAGAATTAACAAAGGAAGACCGTTGCCTGGAATTACACATGTATGATGACTTTGAACACTTCGTCAGATCAAAGGACGAATACCTTCACAGACTATTTTGTTCGGTTTGCCAAGCTCATCAATGACATACGGAACATCAAGATGACAATGTCAAAAAATTACAAGCTGAAATCAAAGTTTGTGAATTACATGTGACCGGAATGGGGTGTAGATTTGTTACTGCTGTGAAACTTAACAAAGGATTGAAAGATTAAAAACTTTGATTCAACTATATGCTTACCTGAAGCAAATGAGGCACATGTCCAACGTGATCAAGATGATGTTTGGAAGTATCAACAACTGACAGTTGATCCTCGTGCTTGATGTCCAATGTTTCACCTCAACAGTAAGCATCTCAGTCAATTCAACGAATCCACCCACCACATATCATCAACACATTCTGCTGATCCACGTACAATCTGATCTGGGGAATTTTCTCCAACTGAAAACCTAATCGAGATCCTAACCAACACACTTGCCTTACTCACTCCAGTCTTACAAAACTCTTTCATTCCATCAAACAAACAATCAACTCAGAAACTCATCAAACCCAAGGAATCAAGCTCGGTACATAGGACGGGCAGGGTGATTGTTTCAAAATGTTTAGGGTAGACAGAAAGAGGACAGTGGTAACAGTGTGCACGGGGATGGGAGCAAGGTTGCAGTTGGTTTATGGCGAGAGCACGAACAGAGTGGGAATCGCTAATACGGGTCAAGCTAGGCAGGTTAAGTGCTACAACTGCAACGGGTTAGGTCACATAGCGAGAAACTGCACTCAACCCAAGCGTCCACAGAACTCTGAATACTTTAAAGACAAGATGTTGTTGATGCAAGCTCAAGAGAATGAGGTAATCTTGGATGAAGAGCAATCATTGTTCCTAGCTGGTGGACTGGACAATGCTATTGATGAAGATGTGGATGAGCAATCGGTTCAAGACTTAGCTCTCAATGTGGATAATGTATTTCAAGCTGATGACTGTGATGCGTATGATTCTGATGTTGATGATGCTCCTACGGCACAAACCTTGTTCATGGCAAATTTCATCCGCTAGATCCAGGTTTATGATGAAGTCTGAGTCCGTTCTTATGAATTTTGGGACGTCTTTATCTGAGGTACAAGCTCATGGATCACTATCAAGATGCTATTGGTGATCATCATGAGGAACCGTGATGCACGACGATGTACACCATACCCACGTTGGTTGAACTCTCACATGCTGATTATACGGTGATATTCGTTTAATCTAGACTCCTTATGGATCAGTTATGTAAAGGGACTAACGCCGAAGTATCCGTGTTTGTACTAAAATATGCATCTATGGTTCCAAATATGCATATGTGATGTTAGATAATGTCTTGCCATGATTCTGATGTATCCGAATCTGTTCTCATACCCCATAGGATTACAGTAGTAATAATTTGTTTAAATGTTGAAACTCTGCAATATATGGAACAAGTTGTACTGTATGAAAGACCGGGCCAGGTCTTTGAATTAACTGAACGGGAACAAAGATTGAATGAGCAACTAAGGATAGTTATTTGTGACACGTAATATTAAGGTTAGAGAATTTGAAAAAGGAACTTCATTCTCATTAAATTGGAACTGGATCATACCATCCAACATAAACAAGTTAATGGTAGATGAAGGTACATCTTTTGATAAAGGTTTTTAATCAGAAAGTAAATAAATTCCTTGAAGATTTTTTGGACTTAATGGCTCTAAAAGTTCCAGGTCAAGGATAAGCTATTCAAACAAGGCCAGTCTATTCAAACAGTTCACATGATGTGTAAACCTAGGTCTTATTATGATGAAGTGAATAAGGTAGCCATTGGCTACAAGAACCCCCTATGTCTACATCGTGCAAGGCAAGTTCAGCCTGCCCTGTATAGTGGTCATGTAATTGTCACACCCAATCATGCACCGGCCGTAGTACGTGACTGTGAGGAGACCCTAGAACAATCTGAAATTTCTAGGAAGAAAATGCATGATAAAATGAAAGCTAAAGCATGTGTGGATAATAAGGTCAATATCACACCGCCCAATTACTCGAAAGAGAATTTTCTTGCGACCTTTTCACCACAGAAACAACTGACCCCAGAACAATTATTTTGGTCTCAAGATATTGTTAAGATGAAAGCTGAAGCTCTCAAAGAGCAGAACACCAGACCCATCAAAGCGTTGACTGTGTATCCTCCAACTACACACTGCAATCGCTTGTCCCCAGGTGCTTCAACCAAAAGTCAGTGAAAAATCTACATGTTACCACTTAGACAACTTGTTTTCTGAATTTGATAAAACATGTAAAAAGAGAATTTACACAACTGGGGATCACTAAGGTGGAAGGAAAGGGGTTTTGAACAGACCAAGACTTGGTTACTCTCGGATGTCATACCATTTTTCAAAACTCTTAAAAACATTTGAGGGCATTCAAACAAGCTCTAACAAAAGAAGTTTAAAGAATGAGTGATGCCTTTGATGAGTTGGAAGCTGAAATAGTGTACCAAAGTATTGTTGATAGGAAAACTGATGCAATTGAACGGAAAAAAAACCTTCTTCTACTAAACATGATATATATTGCTGATTGCTTGTTTAATAAGTGTTTTATGTTGCATTCGAATTCTGAGCTTAATGTGTTAGATTCACTGAGATGACAATAGGCACATCATGTTGTCAAAGACCGTTATTTTTGTTGGAACTTGAAGGCAGAGCTTTCTAATTACGTGATGATGTCCTAAGGATAAATTATTATGATATGTTAAACGGTTTTCCAATCTTATTGAGGCAATTCACCTAAACGTACAGTTAAAAAGTATCAAAACCTTAAAGATAGGTTTTCAGAATAAACTGTCTTCATCCGTTAATGATACTCCTGTTTTCTTAACTCCTATTTTTGTGATACGATCAAATGAACGCTTCACTCAAGGAAAAGACAAAACGTCATACAAAGGCTGAAATGCAAATATCTTCAGCTTATGAAAACCGTAGCGAACCTAGACCAATAATTGATTTTGAGAGCTAGGACTTTCAGATCTCACAATTAACTGAAAAGGTTAATAGTCTTCAAGAACAAAATGAGCTTTTTAGGGTAGAAAATGCAAAGATTAAGCAGCACTACAAGGAATTGTATGATTCGATCAAGATCACGCGTGCTAAGCATACCGAACAGACAACTGCCCTTAAAAACGAAAATGAAAGTCTAAAGGTCCAACTACAGGATTTCGGGTCCATGTGTCACTAGATTCAGGTCAAACCAAATGTTATTGCACCAGAATAGTATGCATCATAGATGTTGGTACCTATTCCCCCTCGCAATAGGAACAATAGGGAAGTTCATCTAGTTTATCTCAGGCATCTTAAGGAAAGTGTAGATACACTTCGCGAAATAGTGGAAGAAGCCAAAGTTGAAAGACCTTTAGATAGATCACTCGCATTTGCCTGCCGTTACACTAAGCATTCTCAGGAACTCTTAGAATATGTGTTTGGCACCTGTCCTAAGGTCTTCCATCAACAAGATAAGAAGCATGCACCCACCCCTAGGAAAAAGCAAGTTACCTTTAAGGACCAAATTGCAACATCAAGTAGCAATACACACAAAGATGTAGAGCCAATGCACACTCAGAAGTCTAATGTCCCCGTGCTCTTTCTACAGAGTAAACTGTCACACTGATGCTAGCGGAATCTCAGCCTTGGAGCATTTCAATAAACATAGGATCTTGCCAGCTAAAAATACTGAAGCTTGAAGAAAAAGTAGTAAACCACCGCTAGGATAATTAGATCCAGTTTTGAAAACCACGAATCGGTTGATTCTAGGTATTGCTCTTAAGCGTAACTTGTCATTAATTCGAATTCTCATTCTGTGTGCCAAACTTGTAACAAATGTTTATTTTCAGCTAATCATGATGTGTGTGTTGTTACTTATTTGCAATCTGTGAATTCACCCCCCAATGTTAAAAATGTTGTGTGTCATGTTAAGCAAGTTTTGGAAAACCTAAGCAGTTTACACAAGTGAGGGAAACCAAACATATCAAACAAGTTTGGAAACCAAAGCAAGTTACCACAAGTGTTGGAACCTAAACGTATCAAACAAATTTGGACAAACTGGCAAACACTTAACAATGGTGCGTTATCAATGGAGACCCACAGGAAAGACATTCACCTAAAGTGATCAGTTGTCCTTTGACTAGGGTTCACTAAACTTATAAGAATGATCTGCATTGCTGTGCTAACCAATCGGAACCCAACCAACATTGGGGATCCAATTTTCCAAACTCTCCATCTTCGTCTATTTTCAAATGCAGGTCGTACAAATCGTCCTTTGGTATTTGGACTCAGGCTGTTCAAAACATATGACGGGGGATCGCTCAAGGCTCATGAATTTCGTGAAAAAGTTTATCGGGACAGTTAGATTCGGGAACGATCACTTTGGTGCTATTATGGGTTATGGAGATTATGTCATCGGTGATAGTGTAATCTCCAGGGTATACTACGTGGAAGGACTGGGGCATAATTTGTTTTCTGTCGGTCAATTTTGTGATTCAGATTTGGAAGTTGCTTTCAGAAAGCATTCTTGTTATGTTCGTGATACGGATGGTGTTGAATTACTTAAAGGGTCCCGTGGCTCTAATTTATACACTATCTCTGTTGAAGACATGATGAAGTCCTCCCCAATTTGCTTGCTATCCAAAGCCTCCAAGAACAAAATTTGGTTATGGATCGGCGTTTTATCACTTAAACTTCGGTACCATCAATGAATCTTTGCAAGAAAAAGACCTTGTTCGAGGCTACCCTAGATTGACGTTTGAAAAAATATCTTTGTTTGCCTGTCGCAATTAGGAAAGAGCAAAAATCATACCACAAACCCAAAACTGACCTAAACCAATTGGAAGTTCTAAACACCTTCAATGGACTTATGTGGACCGTGCGTGTGCAAACGATTATTGGGAAAAATATATCTTGGTCATCGTTGATGATTTTTTCTCAGTTTTACGTGGGTTAAGTTTTTTAGTCCAAGATAAAACCCCTGCAGTGGTTCTATCAAATTTCTGACGCAATATTCAAGTCGGGCTTAAACATAAAACTGTCAGATTCATCCGCCACCGACAATGGCACCGAATTTGTCAACAAAACTTGTATTGACCACTATGAAAATGCAGGAAACTTTTTCATTCAAAAGACTGTTCCAAGAAAACTCATACAGCGATCGGCATTGTCGAATGTAGAAACCGTTACTCTTGTAGAGGCTGCTCATAGGACAATTGTTTATATTTTCACAATGGCACCGATGTTTATTTGGGGAGCCGAAGTGTGGCTACTTGCTTGTTACACACAAAACCGTTCCCTTATTCACACACGTCCGACAAAACCCAATAGAGTTGTACACAATAAGAAGCTTGATCTCACATTTTATCCGAGTCTTTGGTGCTCTTTGTTACTATAAATGACCGCGAGGATCTTGGAAAACTACAACCAACGGCTGATATTGGATCTTTGTTGGTTACGCTCACCAAACAGGAGGGTTACAGAATCTTCATACAAAGAACCCTACAAATAATGGATAGAATTTTCACTGTTACATTCAATGAGTGATAAGTCATAATGGCTCATGTACAATCAGATTCAGGACCCGCCTTCTAACCTGGTTGACGCCTGGACTTCCTAATCAGTTCAGGCTCGTACCCAATCCGGTCCTCGCTTATACCATATGCACCTCTCCCAACGAATAAAGGAATTGAGATGTTATTCCAACCCATGGTTGATGGTTATTATACCCCACCGGTGTATCGTGAAGCCTTACCTCGTGTAGCTCAAGACGGTCAATACCTACAGGTCCATGTTTGTCTATTGCTAGTGATCTCGACGCACCTTGGGGAAGTTCATACATCATCAACTGGTGTAGTCAAATTTATATACGTATAGTATTAATCTCGTAAGAATTCTTTCCAAAATACTTCTCAACCAAGAGAAATATAAGGTAAAAATCTCACAAAAGAAAACACAATTTGTATATTTTTATCCGGGAAGTACTTTTCCTCGGGTCGTGTCCCAACGAAATCGTGAATTGAGAATTTAGGAATAATTCGGATTCGAGTTTAGAATAGTAAAAGACTTTTGAATTGTTTATTACACTACAAAATATAATAGCATGAATTGAAAAACAATTAACTAGCACGAAATTTAAATGCACAAAACGTTAAAACGCGAGCTAAAATTGAAATTTAAAATCTAAAGCACGACTTTTAACAAATTTTATACCTAAAAATCACAAATTCCAAAAGAAAATTTTAGGAAAAAGAATTAGAATTTTTTAACAATTTTTGAATTTTTTATGAATTTCTAAAGTTTAATGAATTAACAAAAATAAACTTTTTCTAAAAATTATCACTAAAATTTTACTTTTATTTTTCAAAAATACTAGATTTAAAAAGAAAATTATTGCAAAAAGAATCAAAAAATTTCAACTCTTTTTCTATTTTCTATGAATTTTCTAAGAAAAAGAAATTAACTAAAATCTATTTTAATTCCTAGAAAATACAAATTTAATGAGAAAAATATAGAAAAATGGTTTTTATAAACTTCAAAGGTGCAGAAATTAAGTGGAAACAAAAGCCCTAATTTTTATAAGCTAATTGAACCCTAATTTTATTGATTAAACTATAAACCCTAATTTTAATATTACTAAAAACTAAAATTTAAAACTATTTTATTTAACTAGAAAGAACAGGGTAGGAATTGTAAAAAGGGAAAGAACAGGGTAGGCGGGCAAACTTTAGTAAATTTACACTACAATAGAAACGGGTAACCTTGAACTATCAACTAATTACGAAATAGACCCTACGATTGTGGCTTATTTTGGCTTATTAAAAAGTGCTTTTCAGCCAAAACTCAAAACTACAAAGTTGCTAAGGGGCTTATTCCTAACAACTTTAATGAAGGGACTTTGCACTTTTATCCACAGAATAAGCTAGAAAATAAGCAATAAGCTAACTGTTACAGAAAGTGCTAGTTTAACCAACTTTTTGGATTTGAGCTTATTTCTTGCTAATTACTTGATGAAATTTAAAATCAAAAGAAGCTAAATGTTACTTAAGATGTGTATAAAAAGGATTTAAACTAAAATTACCCTATTCTTAACAAATTTATCAAGAAGATTGAAATGAGAAAATGCAAGTTTTTATGAAACAGTTTTTAAGCTTTTTTCAAGTAAACTAAAATGCTTATTTTTGAACTTTAAGTGCTGAGATTTTAGAAATAAGCTACACTAACTATCTAGAATCTACCTAGGTAAAAGGATTTTGCAAAGTTTTATCAATAAAATGAAAAACTCAAAGTGTAAAATAGCAAAACCTAAGCTGATATGTTTGACTGCTGATGTGGTTTGCAAAAGACTAAAATGCAGGATATAGTACCACTTTAAAATCTCCTAAACTATCTCAATTCATGTATTTACCTCCATTTTAACCAAGTTTTAACATCCTTGCACTGGAAATTACTTAAACTTCAAATTTTACTTATAGTCAAAACTGTCCTGGTGCAAAACTCAAGTGTTTAAGCTCTAAACTTTTAAATTCAACAATCTAACTTCTAAAAACTGTTTAAAAGCTTGTTATATGACTAAACTCAGCTTTATAAAAGATTGTGACAAAATGACTTTGACTTTTGTAGTCAAATTCAGCTATTCCCAAACACTCCCTTATTGTGACTGTCCAAACTATATTGAGCTTAAAACCTTTTTATAAGCTAAAACTCTTAAATCCTTTTATCTACCCCTACTCAATATAACCTAATAAAGCTGTTTAAGCTATAAAACCTAAGGCTTATATGTAAAAATAAGCTACTTCTTCAGCTAGGCTTATTACACTACTAGCTAAGATAGAAAGTAAAAATGAAAGCTAGCTTGATTTAAAACTATCACAGACTAAAACTAATTCAACTTTCAGCTAAGTAAGCTAAATGAACAGGATTTAGAATTTATTACACATTAACAAACTAGAATGAAATGAGCTTTTTAAATGCTAAAATAAAATTCAAAAAGTGAACCTGTCAACATTTTTGGAGTCTCAGAACTAAGGCCACTCTTGTAGAGTGAATGGCCTCAAATTATGAACCTAAGTGGCTTCCAAAGCCTCTAAACCAGAGCTTTAAGCTCAATAAGCTAGATTAGCTTATTTCTCCTTGTTGCTTGAAAATGAACTCAAGTTAACTCAAGTGATCATGTTTAGATGTAAATGAGTTACAATGATTCAATGAAAGCTTAAACAACAAAATTTTACTAAAATTGAGCTTATTAGAAGCAATAAGCTCAAACGAGCTTATTTAGAGTTTTTTTAGTAAAATTGACTTCTTAAACTTGAAAACAATTATGATTAAGGAAAGTGGTAAAATGAATTGTATTACTGGAATTGAAGATGTACAAGCTTATAGAAGAGATTACGAGAGCTTTAAAGCTTAAAGGCTAAAATTTTAAAAGTTAATGCTTAATCGATGTAGATTTACAAATTGAAAATTTAAAACATGGAAAAACACCACCGCGAAAATATGCGAACCTAAGTGCTTATTTATAGAGATTGGAGACGAGGAGGGAAGATTCTAAGAATAGTCCATGTAAATCTCGACCTTGATCTTTTATGAAGTTGATTGGGGCGTGGGAATATGTTGGTGATGTTGTCCGGGCAATGAGCTGCTGCCACGTGGTAGTGTATGATTGGAAAGTGTTGAGCTGGCTTGGGCATTTCTAGAGGAGCGGGGGGCTGGCATGGTGGTAATTTGTGAAGTGGGTTGTGTGAAGAATTGGCGGGAAAGGTTGTTAGGCAGTTGGAGTTGTTACGATAAAAGCGGCTATTTGTTTGAAAGTTTGGAGAACTTGCACAATTGGTCCCTGCGATTCACCCCATCCTTTTGTAGTTATAAATAAGGTTTGGAATTGTCAATATCAGTCCTTGTGGTTTTCTTCTTCTTTTTCTTCTTTTATAAAGTACTTTCCACTTTTGGCAATTTAGGTCCTTGAATCTTTAAAACTTCAAATAAGCTTCTAATCTTTGAACACTTGTCAACTTTGGTCCTTTGACTTCATTATTGGCTTTTGACTTTCCTTCTTGCTGTGTCGGGCTGATCCGGCTTTGATCTTTGGCTGTTTCTTCACTCTTGTCTTGTCTCTTCCGTTTCTTGTCGGTTTTTGACTGTTTTTGCTTCTTTTTGCACTCGAGTACAATCCTTTCTCTGCCAAATAGAATTCTCAAAGCACTACTTTTTCTATTCTTTTGGCATTTTCTTGGCTTTTATTAGGCAAAATCCCGGGTTAATTTATATAAAATTTAGCAAATATCAAAATTCCCAAACTAAAAGGTTTGTCGTGTCATCACGCAATGTTTTGAAGTGTACACTTTGGTAACTAACACAAGTTTCCAAATGCCCTTGTTTGACACCTTTTATGAATTTACCTTTTAAACAACTTACGCTTTTCTCAAATTTTAATCTCATGGAAACACAATTAATGGCAATCAATTGCAAGTTTTGCAACTTTTAGGATCATCGAAATAGGCTATCCCGATTAATACGGAGCACAAAAGAGGAAATTCGTCATCCTTGACTTTTCACTAGAATAAACAAAGCTAATAACAGATCATTGTCAATATAAGTCAAATGATTAAGATTCTTCTACTTATAACTTGTGACTTTCACTCACCAGGAATAAATTTATTATTAAGATGTGTGTACTCTTTTAATCAACATAGATCATTTATTCTTCATAGTCTGAATATTGTCTTCATGTTTACAATAAGCCTTGTGAGCTCAATTGTTAATAACATTAGATAAACCTCGACTCAAAGCTAAAAGAGATTTGGGAAACAAACTTATAATGATTTGAGAAACTGAATTTTTTAAACTCATTCTTTTTATTTTCCATTTACTATAATTATTTTCTTTCGGCCAATAGGAATGTTGTTCTTAGTTCGAACCCCTTCTTAGGCCTTTCTCACCAAATAGGGATATCGCAACAACAACCGGGTTCTTAGTTCGAACCCCACTCCGATGCTAAACGTTTGTGGGGTTATCGCGACACTACCTTTTCCTACAAAGGCCTAGAATCCAAAGTCCCCTAGTTGCAATCATCACCTAGGCGCGCTCCCTAGTGTATGAATGCCTACGAACCTTGATCCCACGTACATAGTTTTAATCTTAGTACGACCCTCCGAGTCTCTCTCTAAACATGGATACGCCAACGATTAAGACTTATATAAGCTTTTATAATTCTATTTTTGCGAATGCTTCATTTGGCACGAAAAATAAGGCTTTGCATTAGAAATGTGCATTAGGCATTACTTTTTATAATTATCTTTTTTGATGAATGGAAAATTTTACTTTAGAAAATCTAACTTATAAATTTGAAACCAAAAAAAATCTTACTTACTTATTAAAATGAATTCTTTTTCAAAATGTAAGACTTTTTCTAAAGACATTGGTTGACTTAGCTAAATTAAAAAGAGCACGTATGATTAAGTGTGTTAAGAGCTTGTGGGAGTAAAAAGACACAAATCATTCATATAAGCTTTAGGTTTTCCAAATAAACCTTGCTTAAGCAAATACACTTATATTTAACTACATCATTTCTTGTTCTTCACATTTTAAAATCCAAAGCAATAGGATTTGTGAAAGCTGGCCTACAAAGGTAGGTTAAGAAATAGCTTAGGGCATTTTTCAACTTCCGGTCAAGTCAAATTTAAACTCCTATTTCTCACCAACGGTACTACCAAAAGTGGAGTTCTTTTCCAAACTAAGCTTTCTTTTGAGCTTTTCTTGTAAGCAAAAATCAAAATTTTTCCACTTTTTTCACAAAATCACAAAAAGGTAATTCAAAAAGATTCAAACAAGGTTGCGTGAAGTGCAAGTCAATATCGAAGATATCCTTCCCCAAACTAAAATGAAACTTTGTCCTCAAAGTTTAAAAATAAGGGTCAAAAGGAATCTTTAACAAAAATTCAATGGTCATGCCAAAAGAATAGATGTTAGTTCGATAAAGACAAGGATAAGAGATTTCCTTATTTATGAAGAGAAGATTGGAGACCATCGATGGAAATTGTAGGAATTGCTTTGTCCTTCCACAATATTGAACCATGAAGCTTCCAAAATCCGGAAAACCTAGACAAAATCACAAACAACCAACAAGAGACGAAAAAGAACAAGCTTCCTCTCTTCTTTTACATTGTTAGCTCAAAACATCTCTAAAACGGCTTAGTTTTTGTTAACCGAGTACAAGCTATACTCGCCCCCGAATTAATTTGTCCTTGGGGAAGCAAAGAAAATAAGAAAGAAAAATGAAAAGAAGATAAAAGGATAAGCATGGGGTGCCTCCCACGAAGCGCTTGTTTATTATAGAGTCCCCTTCGCTTGACTCTTTTCCCCAAACTAGGTTTCTTATGGTGGATAATAGCAATGGTGAAGAAAATCCAAGAGGTGACAACCTCCCCAAACTAAGGATGAAAGATATACCAAAACATTTTTGATTCCGGGTTCAACCAACTTTTTAGAAATGATTTCCAATATTGAAAATTTGAACCCGAAAAATGCTTTTGTAACATTAAAGGTCATTAAGGGTGGGTGGAGTGGGTCAAAAACATCAAGAGTCAAAAGAGCTTTAGATGGTGCTAACTCTTTTGAACTCTTGTCATCTTTTTCAAAAGATTTCTCATGAAATGTTATCCCCGGGTCAAATACCTTTCCCTGAATGTTCACGGGGAATAACATATCCACGAGGCTAAAATCCTCATAAAACACATAATCACTCCCGACATAAAGATGGTATCTCCAAAATGGTTAAGTATTTCAATGTCGGGATGAAAAACTTGTAACTCTTTCTTTTTCTTAGGTTCATCTTGTGTTTCAAAATCCTCTTTAGTCTTTCTTTCCAAAAATTCAACCTTTTTATCATTCATTTCAAAGAAATTCTCATCTTCAAGTAATTTTTCCAAGAAAATTATATCACCATCCTCATCATTAAATTCATCATTTAAATTCATGTTTAAAGGGACTCATAAGTTTTAATAACTAGTCCTATTTCTTCCTCAAGAATCATTTCACTTCCTTCAAAAAGAATGTATGAGTTTGGAAATCACACTTCTTTTCCAATTTTGGACTCTCGTGGGATGGAATGAGAATCTTCTTTGTTCTATATCTTTGTTTTTGACTAAAATTAAGATCCTATCCCCCATTTTGAACAGAGTCCTCAAAAATTATTGTTTGGAAGATGTGTGAAATTGCACTTATGGACGCTCTTTTTCGGGGATTCGAATGAATTATCTTCCTTGGTAGTGATTTTAAAATTATCTAAAAAAACACGCCTTTTCTTCTAGCGGCTGGGAGTCAGAAATTCTTAGTTCTTCCTTTTTGGTTTAATAATGGTCACCCTGAAGGATTCAAACCTTTCAACAATAATGGATGTGGTAAGAATCATCAATTTTAGGTTCACAAAACATCTTTGACCCGGTATCATAGATATCATCATTCTGGATTGACTCTTTGTCTTGAACTACCATCCGGTTTGAAACTATTCTTTCCATACCATCCCTTATCATAGCTCTTCCCCATGGACTTCGATTAAGGGACCGTGCGGTCCTTAAAAAAGGCCCTACCAGTATCAAAGGTACTCGGTAATTACACTCAAAGTCTACTACAAAAAATCGGCCGGGAAATTAAATCCCCACCTGGTCAAGACATCTCTAGCAATTCCTTTAGGAACACTAAGAGAGCAATATGCTAGTTCTAAGGTCATCTAGGTAGATTGCAATGCAGGAAGGCCTACTTGTGTTACGGAGAATGCGCATAAGGTTGATACTAGCACCTTGGTCGGCTAAGGTCTTTTGCATTTAAGTCACTAAAATTACACGGGATGAGGGTCAACTGTCCAGGGATCCCCAAGCTTTTCGGGAAGCTTTTTGAGAATGATTGCCGAGCAAGTTTCACTCACCGGTGTATTAGCCATCTCATTTAACTTCTCTTTATTTGACAACAAGCTTTTTAACATCTTTTGATACTTAGGCATTAAAATCAAAGCATCCGCTAAAGTAATGTCCACATGAATCTTTTTGAACATTTCCCAAAACTTTTGGATTTGCACTTATGTGTGTGGTTACTTATTTGAACTCTATGAATGCACCCCCCAATGTTAAAAATGATGTGCGTCATGTTAAGCAAGTTTAGAAAGCTAAGCAAGTTACACCAGTAGGGAAACCTAAACATCTCAAACAAGTTTGGAAACCTAAGCAAGTTACACCAGTAGGGAAACCTAAACATATCAAACAAGTGTGGAAACCTAAACAAATTTGGAAACCAACTGGCAAAACACTTAATAATGTTGGTTATCAATAGAGACCCACAGGAAGAACATTCACCCTAAGTGATCAGTGCCCTTTAACTAGGTTTACTAAACTTACAGGAATGTCAGCCACAGCTTGTGCTAACCAATCGAAACCCAACCAACATTGGGGATCCAATTTTCTAAACTCTCCATCTTCGTCTGTTTTCAAATGCAGGTCGTACAAATCGTCCTTTGGTATTTAGACTCAGGCTGTTCAAAACATATGACGGGGGATCGCTCAAGGCCCAGAGAACGATTCGAATTTATTCTCCCAAGGCTTGGCATGAAGTGTATGAAGCCGGAGACACTCAAAAGTCTTCAGGATGATCAGGATGTGTAACGGATTGGCTTCAAGTATCCTTTGTAAATATGTACATTCTTAAACCCAAAAAGAAAAATACACAAATATAAAACTATCGAAAATCCATAAAAAATCAGAAAATAGAAAATTCCAAAAAAAAATAGTTTTTCTTCAGACATGTCTTTCGTTTATCGATAACATTTACGGTCCTAGAAATGTCGTTCAATAATGACACGGGTCTTTAAATGAAGCTCGAACGGAAGTTTAAACCTTTCAAAACATGTCTAAATGGCTTGCAGTTATTTCAGACTGCAACCCGCTTTTCAAAATAAGGAAAGCTCGTCGCCAAAAAGACGGCTGTTCCTAACAACGGGTGATTAAGTTCTCCCGGGCATGGGTTACCTTATATCCATGCAACCTCGATCTAATGTACGCCTCAGTGCATTATTTCTTGATTAAGAAGAGAAGTCTTCTTTTATCCTCATAATTTTCCGTCTATGATTCTTCAGAAAATTATTTGGATCACACGTGGTGGTTTAAAGTGGACTTTTGAAAAGTAATCGGGCTTGGTTTTTTCATAAATTTGACACTCAATCAACGACTACAGCTCTTTAAATAGAAAACGGGTCATTGATTGAGGGGGAGACTGGTTTTTCAAATTTATGACATCTTTCAGGCATTTTTCGTAACTAACGGGTAACTAACGGGGTTATGATTTAAGGGGGAGTTAAACTAGTGTTAACTTAAAAAGGTCCAATTGTGTCAATTACATGCATGTCCAGGGTCGTATGTGCTATTTGCTACTTGAATCCTAGGGTCATTAAATGTGAAGGACCAATTGTGTAACTTTCCCGAGTTACTCAATCCATTAGTTGCTTTGTGTCCCTAAATGTTAAAGAAATATGAAAAGTGAGGGACCATTGGTGTAACTTATCTTACATTATAAGAAATAAGAAAGAGAGGGACCATTTATGCCAAATGTGGAAAGTGTAAGTTTTGAACAAAAAGGGGGGTCACTGCGTTTTGACCAAGTCAAACTCACAAAACTTTAGTCAAACTTTCAACTTTCTCTCTCAAATCCTCTAGACTGCGTTTTGACTAAACTGAGATTTCTAGAGCATTCCTTTGCTGAGGTAACGTGTTCTCAATGTTGTAAATCACCTTCTCGATCTTTAAGCTTTAACATCATGATCCGAAAATAGTTAAAATGTGTGTTTTTATGTGTAGACCCTCGTTCGAATCACGGGTTAGTAGTTTAATTATTGGGTATTACCTTTACTTATGTGCTAGATGAGTTGCCAATGCCTGAATTGATTCCCCGCATCTTACATTAGTGTCCCTAAGAATAAGTTCTGGTTGCGATTTGATAAAAGTTCGTGGTTGCGTTTTAGGATTTTAGGGCTAAATTCATGTTGCGGTTTGTCGTCATATTGATGTTGCGTTTTAGGTTAGAAATGGGCTTGGTTGCGTTTAGATAGTGGCATTCATATTGCGTTTTGAGAAGTAGTTCTTAGTTGCGTTTTAGTGGCTAAATTCATGTTGCGTTTTGGTGGCTAAACTCAAGATTGCGTTTTGATGATATAATAAATGGTTGCGTTTTGATTATATGATACAAAACAGGTTCAAAACGCAACTCGTTGCGTTTTGATTTGAAGAAATTTTAATATTAAAATATAGAACCCTCTATTTCAAAATTTTCTAAAAGGGTTGCGTTTTGACGTGTTTTGAATATTATAATCATTGCGTTTTGAGTGTTGCGTTTTGACTTAGTTGCGTTTTGACTTATGACCTTGTTGCGTTTTGACTAAGCCTGCGTTTTGATATCCTGCGTTTTGAGGATGACTGCGTTTTGATTTAGTTGCGTTTTGAGGATGACTGCGTTTTGATTTAGTTGCGTTTTGAGTATGACTGCGTTTTGACTTAGTTGCGTTTTGAGTATGACGGCGTTTTGACTTAGTTGCGTTTTGAGGATGACTGCGTTTTGACTTTGTTGCGTTTTTAACTTAGCTGCGTTTTGGAATATGCCTGCGTTTTGATATCCTGCGTTTTGAGTCTGTGCATGTCGAAATCCTTGCGTTTTTGAGTCATGATCTTGTCATAGATTAAGTGTTGCTTAGAGTGTCTCATCCACTGCATCTTGTCCTGCATTGGTTGTAAATTGCCATTGAATCGTGTGGTTATTTCGGTGTGTCTTGTTCTCTCTTTGATGAGTTAACATCCGCTAACTCAAGAGTTGACCAATCTCACTGATTAACACTATAGCATGATCCAATAGTCTATTATCTTGGATATGGTGCATACATGCTTAACTTCCGTGCATTTGCCCTCATCTAACAACCCTTATCTGCATGCTCGTTCTTCTATGACTGTAACTTTGCAGAATCAATGGCTAATGCTGAACAAGCTCCCGCAATGGCATCACCCGTCCGTACTGATGAACAAATCGTGCCACGCAATCGATGGGTGCCAATTAGGAAAAGCAACTGCTATCTGAATGAAGAAAAATCTAAACGCGGTTTAATTTTCAAGATTGTTGTGGACATTCTCAAGCAAACAAACTTCTTCAGAGCTTTTACAGCGTCATCAACAATACCTGCTATCTACATTCAACAATTCTGGGATACTATTCGTTTTGACAGTAAAGCTGGAAGTTTTAAGTGTCAACTGGACGAGCAATGGTTCAATCTCAATCAAGACACACTTAGAGATGCTCTTCAAATCACACCAGTCGACAACAACCGGGCCTTCTCTTCTCCTCCAACTCCTGATACCCTTGTTGAATTTGTCAATAAGTTGGGGTATCCAAAGGAAGTCATGCACTTGTCCAATGTCACCACTAATGACATGTTCCAACCGTGGAGGGCACTAGCAACCATCATCAATTTGTGCCTTACGAGAAAGACTTCTGGATTTGAAAGGCCGAGAGCCCCAGTGCTACAAATCCTTTGGGGTATTGTCAATCGGGCTCACATCGACTATGCTGAAAGGTTGTGGGAAGAATTTACTCAATCAGGAAGACAAAAGGAAGTTGGCACAACATACTCTGGGGAAGAAGAAAGCAACTCTTATCCTTATTCCAAGTATCAGGTTCACAAAATTGATCATATTCCACCTGCAACGGCTGCACAACTTCCACCCAAGACCCGAGTCTCCACTCCATTTGCCTACCGAGGAACCTGTACTAGGTCATCTCAAGTTCAGTGCTAAGGGAAGCAAACGAGAAGTATTTGGGATGACAATACCTAATGATCTCATCAATGATGTCATCCGAGAAGGCGACTACCGGTTGCTGAAAAGAACCGACTGAGGGGTAGTCTATTTAATACGTTGTTGCAATATGTACACTTTTTGACTGTGTTTGTTGTTTCGTTTGTTTTGCAGGAGAGTATAGAGTTTTTTAGTGGGAAGTAGTATGGTCTTTACTTGTAGTAATAAGTAAATGCAAGTTCTAAGTGCAGAAGTTATAGTAAAACTAAAGCTTTTCATTTTCATTCATTATTTTGTTTATCATTCGTGTTTAGTCATCTTATACTACCTTCGAGAGAAATGAGAGGAAAAGAGAGAAGACTTAGCTATTGCTTAGGCTAATTTGTTGCATTTCGAAATGCATTATTTGGGAGGAAATGAAGCATGATTTACTTAGAAAGAGGAGCATCCATGTCACGTATCATTCTTGTATTTCATTAGCACGACTTTCTAGAAATAACGAAGAACTTAATTTTATTTTGACTCTGGCTTCTTATCAATTAATCGCTCTCTTCCTTCTTCTAAAACCTTTCTTGAGGCATCTTTTTTATTGTCTTATGAATATTGCCTCTGTGCAGTGTCTAAAGCATTTCTTGATGTTTGTATTCAAAGAGTTGTTAAAAATAAAGTTATCGAGTTGGTTGACTGAGTTACCGAAGAAAAGCCATGCACACAACTCATTGCATGGTTAGTGTAGGACATTGTCGAAGGAGTCCTTTTTAAACTGTCCCATGCTGCATTAAAGGCTTTTTCGTTTTTTGGGCTTTTGATAAAAAGTTAATGATCTATCAATTTACTGATAGTAAGTGGTTTTAGGAGGTGTGGTAGAAGTTTTAGAAGGAAGGTGGACGTACATGTGCGCGGAAAGTGGGTAAGGGTGGGGATAGTATTGGAGTTGCTTTTTATGATGAGTATTTTTGTAACCTAAGGGTCCGCGTCCATGTGAGGAATGGATCTAGGAGGGGTTCTCTTGTATCTACAATCGCTCGGGGCTTTTATCTTGTCGTTTCCTTTCAAGCGTGTCTAGAGAAAAGAAAAAGGGAAAAAAACAAAAAAGAAAAAAGAAAAGCAATAAAAGCTTAACAGATTAAAGTGTTCGGAAAACTTATTGGATGTCTAACTCTAAAACAGTGTTTGATGAAAGTGACTTTTGTTAAAAAATCGGAAGTGGTGTGATTTGTGGGGGATCGTGTCCTAACCCGTGTAAAAGTATATGCTTTGCACAAGATGATTTAAAGGTTGCTTTAAGCTCGAAATTATTAGCATTGATCGGGTGTTTGGTTTATTGGTGGAACTGGTTCTTTGAGGTTTTGTCGTTTTGTTGATTGGTGGTTGGAACAACTATGCAAATCTTCATACCCACCTATTCGCATGGAGGGTGTGCTTTTGTTTTGTTAACATTTGGGCCAAGTGTTCGAGTGTAAGGCCCCAATTGGAAAATCGGATCCAAAACATTAGAGAGGTGGATTATGCCTTTCTTGTCTGGTGTTTTTTTTTGATAGCGAGAGCGTTCTTCGACAATTACGTCTTCTTGGAAGGTTATATTCCAAGGAGAGAGGACTGTGGGGCGGTTCGTGGCGCAATGCATACTAGTGAAATTAACCAAAGAAAGAGATTATTTGAGGGTTAAGGGTATATTTTATAGAAGTATTAATTTTTGGGGTGTTGAGTGGGGCGAATGGAGTATAGAGTAAGATTTTTAAAGCAAACACTACTGCTCCAAGTTCCAAATCATGAGTCGTATAGTTCTTCTCATGAATCTTTAATTGGCGTAATGCATAAGCAATCACTTTCTCTCTTTGCATCAACACAACGCCCAAACCTTTTATTGAAGCATTGCAGTATACGATAAAATCTTTTCTTCCTTCAGGTAAAGCCAGAATTGGTGCACTATACAACTTCTGCTTAATTAGTTAAAACGCTGCTTCTTGCTTGTCACCCCAATCAAACTTAACTCCTTTCTGAGTAAGCTTGGTCATTGACTTGGCGATCTTCAAAAATCCTTCGATGAATCTTCAGTAATACCCAGCAAGACCTAAAAATTGCCGAATCTCCATTGATGTTTTAGGAGATGCCCAATCTTTAATGGATTTAATCTTGGCGGGATCCACGTGAATGCCTTGACTATCAATCATGTGGCTGATAAATTGTACATTGGGAAGCCAAAATTCACATTTAGAGAATTTAGCGTGCAACTCCTCTTTCTTAAGCAATTCCAGAATTGCCTTAAGATGTTCTTCGTCTTCCTTCTTGTTCTTGGAGTAGATGATAATATCTTTGATAAATAAAATCACAAATTTATCCAAAAATGGCTTGCACACGCAGTTCATGAGATCCATAAATACCACTGGTGCGTTCGTCAAGCCAAATAGCATAACGTAGAACTCATAATGACCATATCGAGTTCTGAATGCCATCTTCGGAATATCTTCTTCACGTACCCGAAGCTGGTGATAACTTGATCACAAGTCTATCTTAGAATAAATACTGGATCCTTATAGTTGATCAAATAAATCGTCGATCCTTGGGAGTGGATAACGATTCTTTACCGTCAGCTTGTTCAGATCTTGGTAGTCGATGCACATTTGAAATGATCCATCCTTCTTCTTGACAAACAAGACCGGAGCTCCCCAAGGTAAGGAACTGGGTCTTATGAAGCCCTTGTCAGAAAGTTCTTGGTGTTGGTCCGATAATTCCTTCATTTCGGACAGGGCCAACCGATAAGGTGCCTGTGCTATAGGTGCAACACCAGGTATCAAATCAATTTAGAATTCTACTTATCGAGTAGGTGGAAGACCTAACAAGTCCTCAGGAAATACTTTAGGAAGATTTCAAACGATCGGTACGTTCTCAAATTGCTTCTTCCCTGGTGTAGTCAAATTTATATACGTATATAGTATTAATCCCGTAAGAATTCTTTCCAAAATACTTCTCAACCAAGAGAAATATAAGGTAAAAATCTCACTAAAGAAAACACAATTTGTATATTTTTTATCCGGGAAGTACTTTTCCTCGGGTCGTGTCCCAACGAAATCGTGAATTGAGAATTTGGAATATTCGGATTCGAGTTAAGAATGATAAAAGATTTTTGAATTGTTGATTACACTACAAAATATAATAGCACAAACTAAAAACAATGAAATAGCACGAAATTTAAATGCACAAAACGTAATAATGCGAGCTAAAACTGAAATTTAAAATCTAAGGCACAACTTTTAACAAATTTTATACCTAAAAATCACAAATTTAAAATGAAAATTTTAGGAAAAAGAATTAGAATTTTTTAACTATTTTTGAATTTTTTATGAATTTCTAAAGTTTAATGAATTAACAAAAATAAACTTTTTCTAAAAATTAACACTAAAATTTTTCTTTTATTTTTCAAAAATACTAGATTTAAAAAGAAAATTATTGCAAAAAGAATTTTAATTTTTCAACTATTTTTCTATTTTTTATGATTTTTCTAAGAAAAAGTAATTAACTAAAATCTATTTTAATTCCTAGAAAATACAAATTTAATGAGAAAAATATAGAAAAATGGTTTTTACACACTTAAAATGTGCAGAAATACAATGGAATGAAAAGCCCCAAATTTTATGACTCAATTGAACCCTAATTTGTTCAATTAAAACAAAACCCTAATTTTATAAAAACTATTTTCTCAATTTTAAATCTATTTTATTTAACTAGGAAAGATAGGGTAGAAACTGAAAGAAATTAAACTAAAGGGTAGGCGGGCGAATTATGGAAAATTTACACTACTATGTAAACGGGTAACCTTGAACTATCAACTAATTACGAAATAGACCCTACGATTTCAGCTTATTTTTGGCTTATTAAAATTTGAGAATTAGCAAAAACTTAAAACTACAAAGTTGTTAACTAGCTTATTCCTAACAACTTTAATAAAGACACTTTGGACTTTTGACAAAAGAATAAGCTAGAAAATAAGCATCTAGTTCACTGTTACAGAAAGTGCTTGTTTAAAAAGCTTTTTGGATTTTAGCTTATTTAGAGCTTATTACTTGATGAAATTTAAAACTAAAAGATGCTTATTGTAGCTTAAGATGTGTATTAAAAGTTTTTAAACTAAAATCACCCTAGTATTAACAGATTAAGCAAGAAAATTAAGATGAAACAGTGCAAAGTTTGAATAAAACTGTTTTTGAGCTTTTTTCTAATAAGCTAAACAGCTTATTTTTAAACTCTAGATGCTGAAACTGTGGAGATAAGCTACACTAACTATCTATAATCTACCTAGGTATAAGGATTTTGCAAAGTTTTCATGGAAATAGAAAATATCAAAGAGTGAAATGGTAAAATATATGCTGATGTGAAGTGATTTTGCTGATGCCTGATGCACTTGGTATTTACTGAAATGCAGGCTAAAGTTTTAGTGCTAACATTTAACTAAATGATCCTAAGTAATCACTAAACAATTTTTAACTTCTAAATTGCTTTTTAAAACTCTAAAATCTAAGACTTACACAGTTTGAAAATTGCCCTGGTGCAAAACAAAAGCTTTTACACTCTAAATTTTCAATAACTACAAACTAATTTCCAAAACTTGTTTAAATCTCTGTATAATGTCCTAGCTCAGCTATTTGAGAGAATTAGACAAAATGTAGTTGACTTTTTGAGTCAATTAAGGCATAATCCAAACACTCCCTTATATGATGCTGTCACACTAAAGTAAGCTTAAAGTCTATCTAAACTCTAAGACAGCTTAAACCTTATATCCACTTCTACTATATCTAAACTTTTTAAACTATTTTAACACTAAAAAGCTAAGCTTATGTAAAGCAATAAGCTAGTTACTCTATGAAACTATAACTACTACTATGACAGATTTATTATGAAAATTGAGATTAATAAAGTTCTATTCTAATGAAACTTTACTCAGCCAATCCAAACCTCAACAATCATGATAATGAAGAGAAATAAGCAAACTATCAATAGAAATAAGCAAATGAATAAGCTAAAATTTTAAGCTAAATTGAAACTAAGAAAATAGAACCTGAAAGTTATGGAGTCTCAGAACTAGGGCCACTCTAGTAGAGTGAGTGGCTCAAATCATAAACCTAATTGGCTTCCCAAGCCTCTAAACCAAAGAGCAATAAGCTCAATAAGCTAATTTCAGCTTATTTCTTCATAAGCTTCCAATTTATGATCAAACTGAACTCAATTGATCATGTTTGAATGTAAAGTGATTGTAAATGAGTAAATGAATTATTACAACAGAATTCTAAATGAATTTGAGCTTATGAACATGAATAAGCTCAAACGAGCTTATTAAGAGCTTATTTGGTTAAAAATGACTTAAATTTGAAATCAAAGAATGAAGAGACTTGAAAACAGAATGATATTGCTCAAATTGATTGTGTACAAGCTGAATTAACAAAGGTACAAGTAATGAAAGCTGAATTTTAAATTCTTAAAGAAAATGCTTATAAATTGAAAAAAAACTTAAAATGAAAAAAAACAAACTTAAACGAAAATGAGCCCTAAGCTCCCTATTTATAGAGGATGGAAGAGGAGGAGTGAGAGATTCTTGAATGTTCCACTTAATCACAGCCCTTGATCCTTTAAATCTCATTTGTAGCCGTTGGATGAGGGTGGTGAGGTGTTCTGGCCAATTAGGTTATGCCACGTGGGCGTTTGTGATTGGAGAAGGTTTATGAACAGGTTTGATTGCTTATAAAGGAGCGGGGGAGGGTGATTTTGAAGTTGGGTTGTGTGTAAAAAACTGGCGGGAAAAACTGTTTAAGCGGTTAGAGTTTGTTATAACAAACGCGTGTTCTGTTTGAAACTATGAAAGATTTGCACAACTAGTCCCTGCCTTTGTTTCTCCCTTTTCTAGTGTAAAAGAGGTTTCAAGTTGACAACATTGGCCCTTGTGTTTTCCTTCTTCTTTTTCTTCTTTATTAATCAACTTTTCACTTTTGTCAAATTAAGCCCTTGAAACTTTAAAACTTCAAAATAGCCTTTGAACTTTGAAAGCTTGTCATAATTGGTCCTTTGACTTTATTCCTTTGACTGCCTTTCTTGCTGTGTCGGGCTGATCCGGCTTTTGATTTCTGGCTGTTTCTTCACTCTTGTTCTTGTCTCTTTCGTTCCTTGACAGTTTTTGATCGTTTTTGCTTCTTTTTGTCCTTTTTATCCTTTCCTGCACAATTAGACACAAAAGCACACATTTTCTATTCTTTTGGCATTTTTATGGCTTTTATTTGGCAAAATCCCGGGTAATTTACATATACAATTAAGCAAATATCAGAAATCTTCCTGCTTTTAATTCTTCCATATGTAGAATACCAAAGTGTCATATTAATCCCTTGTTTTTTCATTCATCTTCATTTAAGCATATGTAGTTTTGTAATCATCAAATCAATAAACCCAACAATCTTCCCCTATTTGATATTACAAAAATATCTCCGTGAA
>BQNB010014388.1:28279-70393 GCA_026074375.1 Tanacetum coccineum
TCGTTCTATATATATCTTGTGTTATTGATCTATGAAGTAACATGCCCCGGAGATCCTTATTCCGCTGCGACCCAATTTGGGGGTATTACAGTATGATATAGAGAAGCCTTCAAACTGTTGCTTTAGAATATACTTCTGCATCTTCTTTGATTCATCATTTCTACCAAATCTAGATTTGATCGCTTCCCACATCTCTTTAGCATCAGTCATTTTATGAAATTTAGCAAGATGATCTTCTAGTAAAGATATAAGCAAAGTGGACCTTGCTTTTGTTTCTTTTTCTCTTTCTAAAATCTCCCAGATAGGATAGTCTGTACGTATGGGCCAAATAATGTTCCATTTTCATGGCCCATATGTCATATTCTCCCTTTTTGAGAATAGGAAGTTTGATGGTTGAAACAGTGTGAGGAGTTTGTTGTGTTGGTGTTTGTGATGATGGTGGTGGTGGTGGTGGTGGAATTTCATCTTGTGATCCAGACATGATTAGTTTTGTAAGATAGAGATTTATAACTGGTTTTTGTTCTTCTTACTCAGAGTTTCTCACAGGCTCTGATACCACTTGTGAGTCCCAAACTGAACAGATCTTTGCAGCCTGCTAAGGGTGATAGCCAACTTGTATAAATACAGATTGACTATATAGAAACACTGACTATGAATACTAATTGTATATGCGGAATCTACACAATAGTATTAAGAAGAACAATGAAAAACTAAACTTTGATTTCTATTAATCTGTTAAAGTGATTACAGATTACTAACTATGAGATATGATTGTATGAGATGAGTTGTTCTTGTTGTTCTCTCTCTCTAATGTCGTAGGGTTCCTTTTATAGACCAAGGATTAACCCTAACAGACTTACAAAATGCACAAAAGATAATACATATCTTTTCCTACAATATCTCATACATATCTCTTAAACGGTACTAACTATTTTATACTAACGGTACTAACTATCTGAGCAGTACTTAACACTTTGTACTGTCAGTACTAACTATAACTATCAGTACTAAGTATCTAACTAACGGTACTAAGTTAGAAATGTATATTTCCTAACAAAACCCTAATAGACCTGAACCCATAAACGAGCTTAGACCTTATAATCTAGTGCCTAATACTCTCCCGCAACTCGAGCGGCGAAGTCGCAAAAGCTCGAATTAGAGTGTAAACCATAGTTACTCAAAACAAAACTAAAGAAAGATATCTTCATAAAGAATCAAGACTCTGATAGTAACCAGTCGAAGTGGATAAATGCAATCTGAATTTTTTTGACGATTGTCAGGAATTATAACAGCGAGTGAAGATGGGTTTGGCCGGTGGAGGCGTTGATCCAGAAGCATTTTTCGGAATGTTATCATGAATCCAATTCCGCTAAAGATGTCATCTAACATTTAGCGGTTCCAAAGTTATAACCGTCTCACAACGTTGGTTTATATTGACAAAAATCTCTTAAAAAAGATATTAATTATTAGATGTGTAGTTTGACTATTTTTTTTGGGTTTTTGCCCTTAAAAACATTCAAACTACAAATCTAAATAATCAAACATTATAAATTTTTTCAAATCCACACTTAATTCCCAAATCACAATATCACTTAACAAGCACTAATAAAACTACTCACTACGCATAATGATCCAATAAGCAAAGCAAAACATTTTTATATTAAACTACACTAATTAATTGAAAAAGGATAGAAAATGGAACCGAATTGAAGAGCCGTAATTAAACGAATACCACCCGATTTATCTAGCTAAAGCAAATAATCAAATTCGGTCTAGTTAAATAAACCCTTAAGCTCCATGCCTCATGAGTTGACCGGTACCAAAAATTACACAAAATGAGACAAAACTGTTAATCATAAAACAGTTTATAACAAATAACAAATTTTGCAACTACTGTTAACTAAATCCACTAAGCCTAATAATGAATTGCTAACCACTGAATGCAGCCTACAATTCTCAAATGCAATCCAGTTCGTAACCTTAACTATAAGCCCAACGCAGGCCCAACAGATAAGGATTCTAAGCCCAATTTGAATTGTACAAACCAAACGAAGGAAACATAGAACGAGTTTAAACAATTGAAAACTAGTACGTGCTAATCTCCTTAAGCTAGAACTTAACCAATAAGCTTAACTGAATAAGCTACGATAAATATGAGATCTACTTATCAAATAAGCACAAGTAAGTAATTGAAGATAGCAAATCCTAACTAAACTAAACGAGTATTAATCCGAATGAGCACTAGAAATCTTAACAAGAGAAAACATTATTAATCACTCCAAAGCTTCAAAAAAACTAATATAGAACCAGAATAAGCATATTAGATCCATTCGTAACCCTAAACAAATCAAAATAAGCAATCAAACAAGCATTTAATTAATACTAACTCTAAATTTAAGCAATTCGAGATCTAACCACGAATAAGCATCAATAATCCCACATAAGAACTCGAAAACAGCTACTAGGATTCTAAATGAACTAAAAGCACTTTAACTACTTAATTTTCAACTTGAATAAGCAATTAAGCAAACGAAAATTTGATCTACACAATATAAGCTCAAGTGAATTCAAATAAGCTATTTAGAAGCTTATTTTATCAAACAATATGAGCTTCTAATAGCACTTAAACAATTTAATCACGACAAAAAAACTAGATCCGAGCTTATTCGGGCTTATTAAATAAAAAGTCCTTAAAAACTTATAAGATTAAATTGAATAAGCTTTGGAGAGCTTATAGGAGTTTATCTAAAGGCTTTTAAGGAGTTTTAGATCTAATGAGCTGAGAAAATAAGCTCAAAAGCTCAGCTTATTAAATAAGCTAACACGATAACAAAAGGAATGCACCATTAAGCAACGAGAAAAAGAAAAGCATAATTTCCATTAAGCTCAAACTATTCTTGATACATAATCTTGATAAGCTGACGAATTAAGCGATTACAATAAGCTGGAAATTACTAATAAGCTAAAACTAAAACTAAAATAAGCTAAAAATGTGAAAAGGAAAACTTGAAAAATCTAAAATCCTAAGTGTCAAAGTAGAGGAGAGCGGGGTTTCTTTTATAGAG
Source organism: Tanacetum coccineum (assembly GCA_026074375.1). Lineage (NCBI taxonomy): Eukaryota > Viridiplantae > Streptophyta > Magnoliopsida > Asterales > Asteraceae > Tanacetum > Tanacetum coccineum. Next base: position 31,345 of record BQNB010014388.1, read on the forward strand.
GTCTAAGGGGGTAAAGGTGTAAATATAGCTCATCATCCCATCATCATTAGCCAATCATTGGCATGCAAAAGCGTGACCTCGGATCACCAAATGAAAAGTATAGGATCTACCCGTATATCTTGTGACACGTGGATTTTTTTCTCTACTTAATTTGCACGCCTCGGTTTTGTCTGCTGGATCATGCTTGCATAAATTTAAAAGATATAACACACACCCAAGCCATGTGTCACGATCTGATTTTCCCCTCCAACACTAGTGCTGCCTCACGTGACCAACATGAATTGATTACGTGGCATGTGCCATGACGTCAACTGACGTCATCATCACTTACTTTATAGTTAGTCTTGGCCTTCTTGTTGGGCTAAAATCATAATGGGTTGATTCGGCCCATTAAGTGGGTCATGGGCTGGCCCAATAAGATCCGAGGGCATCGTTGGACTCGTTTTTTCGCGCTCTATCCAATCTCGTGCTCATTTTTGTCCATTTTTAGATATATCCATACCTGCAAGACATAATTCACAAAACAAACAAATACAATGTATTTGTCATATATTTTTGGTCATTATTGGTCTTTTTAGCTCGTTTTATTAGGTAAAAGGTATGTGTATTTAAGCACATATCACCTTTCAAAAAAAGCCAAGCACTCTTGTGCTTAAACTCAGTACCCATGTGAGTTTTGTACAAAATTTCCACCCTCGTTATCCAATCTTCATCATTCTCCCCACTATGTGTAAGCGTTTCTGACACCAATTGATTAAACTTTTGAACGCTTACATTCATTGGAGTCCACTTTCCCGTTAACATGTTCTTGGTACGCTAAATAAAACCGCGTCTCTTGGCTTCGTTATTGTACACGTTGAGTATTTTATACCAAAAGGTATCTTTTTGTTGATCACAACCAGTTTTTAAATCCTCGGAAATTTGAATAAAACTTTCCTCCAAAAGCAACTCCTCGTCTTGGGTCCACACGTTTCGAGCTCGTTTCTTGATTTCGACTTGTGATTCAGTATCTTTGGTTTTTTTGGCCTTTGCCTTCAAATGTGGGCCACGACTTGTCTTCTTAGACGTCGGGGTCAGGATCGGCTCCTCTTCTTTCTCGTCTTTGGTTTCATCGATTAAGTTAAATGATTGGTGGTCAGATTGTGGTTGGGAAGCGGTGGATTGGTTTGGTTGTTGTTGCATTTTCCATTGATTAAATAACGACAATTCATCGGGATTAACAAATGGGGTTTGGAAATTGGGATAATAAGGCATTTGGTTATATGAAGGTTGAGAGGAGGAGCCCGGATTGTTGGTCGGATTCGTAGAAGTCCCCGGAATTTGGTTGTTTGGGTCGTTTAGCAAACCCGAGATCCAATTTTGGTTGGGATTCATTTTTTAGAGAAAAAAAAATAACAGAAGTAGAAAATTGTGTGTTATAAAATAGATTGGAAGTGTATGTGAAATATAAAATAATAAGGAGGTATTTATAGAATTTTAAGGGGTAAAAATGGGATTTTTTGGGGTTTAAAATTCAAAAATCCGCTCCCCTCAACGTATATAAACGGCTATATTTAAAAAAAATAGAACGGCGAACGGCGCCAGACTTAACGGCGCGAGGCACGAATCTGTGCGCTGTTCATAATTCTCGCGCCGTTCTTTGGCACGAGAGAATGGCACGACCGTTCCTCAAGCTCTAAGGTCATATTAAACTTAATTAAACAACTGGTATATACGAGCACTTATTTTATGACAAAAACCCTAATCATTCCTTCTTCTTCCTCGATCTACTCCTCCCGTTTCTCAATATTTCTACGTTCACTGCTCCTCATCCCAACACTTAGTTACTTGATCATTTCTCCTCCTTCCACCCCTGCATACAACCCATAAAAAAACCTATTTTTAAAAACCTAATCATTTCATTTCTTGACGGGAAAACAATTCGTAATACAGATCAAAATGGGTGGGACTTGGATTTAACTCGATAAACAACGAATCATAACCATTTGGAAATCATTATCATTATGGTGGGGGTGTTTTTTGCTTACAACCTTTTATAGTCACATTTGACCGCCGTCAGGTACTTCAAAGGCGGTGGGTTAGGGGGTGGGGCGGAGCGTTGGGGAGGGGCGGGGGACGCGGGATGAGCGAGAGGTAAGTGAGGTTGGTAGTGAGAAGTTGGGTGTGTTTATTGCGTTGTCTTGGTTGTTTTGTGTGTAGATGTTAGTTAGAGTGAAGGTTTCAACTAGGTGAAAAAAAAAAAACCCTAATCTTCAAAAACCCTAATCAATTTTCCTCCCTTCAACCCCTCCCCATCTTCTTCCTCGATCTTTCATTCAATCAAAAAAAAAACCCTAATCTTCAAAAACCCTAATCAATTTTCTTCTTCATGGGAAAGCAATTCGTCAATACGGATCAAAATGGTTGGACATGGATAACTCGGAACAAGAAATCAAAACCAATTGGAAATCCTTATCATAAGGATTTGGAGAACATTGCAACATCCTTTTATGTCACCAATATGCCTCCGGCATTAACATCAAAAGGATTATGGAACGTGTGTGCTTCTCATGGTCGTTTGGTTGACGCTTTCATCGCTAATAAATTATCTAAAGGAGGTAAACGCTTTGGTTTTATTAAATTCCTTGGTGTTAAGGATGCAAATTCTATTGTGAATTCTATGTCGAATATATGGATTGGTAGTTTTCATCTTTACATCACCTTAGCTTTAAACCAACGTCTCAACACAAAAACCCTAGGACCAAAATATACTCAATCCCAACCAAAACCTACCAACGCTTTCACTACCACCAATAACCAAAAAGCCTTTCCAACTCTTAACAACATCGCCACAAATAATACACCTCCAGAAATCAAAACACACCAACCAAAGCCGTCATACTCCTCGAACCTCAAATATGTTCCCGTATCAACCTCTAACGAAACAAAAACCATCCAAAAACGCACCATCACACTTATGAAACAAGAAACCATTAATGTGGAAAACACAGATCCTACTTGTGAAATTGAAAGACATTGATTCCATGGAAAACATGTATGTCATTTGTAGGAATGAAGGTTTCTTAGATCTTAACATTCATCATGTTGGCGGATACTAGATTTGGATACAATTTCCCTCATCTATGGCTTGCTCTAAATTCCAAGAGAATGAAAGTCTTAAAAGGTTGTATTCAGTTAAAAGGGCTCCCATGCCTAATTTTAAAGTTGACGAACGCATTCTTTGGATTGAGGTGAGTGGTTTACCTCTATGTGCTTGGGGCTCAATGGCTTACAAAAAGATTGCAAGTAGCTTTGGAAAATTCTTGTTCTTTGAGAAGGAAGAATCCACTGCATTGAGTTCGGGTAGACTTTGTATATCTACCAAATCACATCAATTCATTTCAGAAATTGTTCATGTCGACATCAAGAATGAGTATTTTGAGGTATCGGTCCAAGAAATTGGATCATGGAGTACAAAAATAAAAGATGACTACAATGACATTTCCTCCAATCATGACTTAAAGGAGGTGGATCATGTATCCGAATCAATCGATGAGCAACCGATTGATGCTTTTGAAACACTCCAAACAAAACTCAACAATATGGATGAACAAGCTTTTGACAATGAACTGGGTACCGAAGGGGACAAAAAAGATGGTGAAAATAGGTATTCAATCGACTCCCCAAAGAAAAAAGTGGAAGAAGCTACCAATTTTAATTCCACTAATTCAGAAACAAAGGATAATTCTTCGGATTTAAGTAGACCTCCCGGATTTGAGTTCATGAAAAAGAGCTTTTCATCATCTAGCAATTGTTCTACATCGTTTGCAAGACATAGAAAAAATGATATCAAAGGATTTTCCCTTTTAAGTGAACTCAACCAAATCATTGAAGTGGGCTCATCACTTGGTTACGATGTTAGAGGATGTAAAAAAACTCTAAACAAAATGATCAAAGGAATCGGGATTCACATGGTTGACAAATGAATATTTTGTCAATAAATAGTTGTGGTACAAGGAAAAGAAGAAAACGCATGTGGATAAAGGACCTTTGCCTTAAACACAATGTGCATTTTCTTGGGATTCAAGAATCAAAAATGACTCGTCTTGAGTTATTTCAGATTAAATCAATGTGGGGTAACTATGCTTTTGATTATGCTTGTAGTATGGCTCGTGGTCTCTCGGGTGGTCTTATTTCTATATGGGACCCCAATATCTTCTCTAAGAATTCTATTTGGTGTGACGACTCGTTTATCATTATCAAAGGGAATTGGAAGAATGTAGTGGGAGACTGTTTCATTGTGAATATTTACGGCCTATAAGACCATGTTTCTAAACTTGCCTTATGGAATAGACTCATAAATTTCATGCATCACCATAATGGCTTCTATATTATGTTCGGAGACATGAATGCCGTCAGAAATGCACAAGAAAGGTTTGGTACTACTTTGAATAGTATTGAAGCTGATCATTTTAACTCTTTCATTGATTCTACAGGTTTGGTCGATCTTCCTATTGGTGGTCGCTCTTTAACTTGGATGAATTAAGCAGGTACTAAGCTCAGTAAACTTGATCGCTTCCTTATTTCTGAAGATGTGACTGTTCGGCTCCTAGATGTTCGGATTACTGCTCTTGATAGGTTATGGTCTTATCACAACCCTATCCTTCTTCATATTGACAAAATTGATTTTGGTCCCTCTCCGTTCAAATTATATAACTCATGGATTCTGAGAGATGGTTTTGATAACCTCATCAAAGAGGAATGAGAATTGCTTGATTCTAATCTCAAATGTCATAAAAAGTTTCGCTGCCTCAAAGATAAGATAAAACAATGGAGCAACAACATCAAGACGTTAGAAAGAAACATGAAAACCGTGGCTCTTGAGGAAATTAATTCTATTGAGAAAAGGATTGATGAGGGATCCGCTATGCCTTCCGACAATGATCACCGCCTCATCCTTCTTTAAGAAATTGAAGTGATAGATAAGTTTACTTTAATGGATCTTATCAAAAAGCTCATGCCAAATGGGATATAGAAGGGGATGAAAATTCCAAATTCTTTGATGGGCTCATCAACTAAAAAAGGCGGAATCAGATGATCAATGGGATTATGGTTAAAGGAAATTGGATCACGAACCCTTGTTTGATCAAGGATGCCTTCCTTCAATTCTACAAAAGGAAATTCCAAGCACAAGATACACAGGTTATGTTCTCTAACCTTCCTCATTCTCATTCCCTTAACTGCATGGATCGAGAAACTCTTGAAAGATAAGTTACTCTTTAGGAAATTAAGGAAGCCGTTTGGGATTGTGGAAGTAGTAAAGCTCCGGGCCCGGATGGTTACTCTTTTGCGTTTGTGAAGAAGTATTGGGGCACTATTCAGAAGGATCTATATGATTTCGTTAACTTATTCTTTGCTACTTGTGTTATGCCTAATGGTGCTAATTCAGGACTTATCTTTGAACTGTGATTTGAGCTTTCTTGAGATCATCGCCCAAACATAATCTTGACATCTTTCTTGTAATGGATCGCCAATCTTGTGCACTTAGTGAAGAAATAAATGGATGTCTTTCTATCTTCATAACAAGTGATAGGTGTGTTAGTGAGCATTCGGGTTATTCACTTGAATCTGAGTCTGCTGCGAACTTCCATCTCCATCTCCATTTTCTTTAAGATATCCTGTAATGAAAAACAGTTAGTAATAAAGAGAAAATTGATTTGAAAAGTCTGTCTAAGTGTTCTTATGAAAATATTTTGTAACACTTCATAAGATTTTGATTGTTTTATCAAATGATCAATAACCATAATTCTAATACTGGAAACAAAGTTTTGATTCACACAGAATCGGACATGTTTCTTTCAGTTGACACAAGTTTGATTTCTTGTAGAATCTCACAAGTCACCTACCCAGTGTTGTTTGATGTTGGCTCTAGCAGGATTTCCATCTTCATTGTGAAAAACCATCATTTCACTCGGATGTTCTGGCAATATCACAAGGATAATGCGTAGGACTCTTAGGATAGACTTGTTTCCACAGTGTGTGAAAGACAAGAGAATTAGGTACGATCCTAACGAGATTAATTGACGATCTCTTGGCTCTAGATTCAATAGTGCGTTTTGGTTCTAGTAATCGGAGGCTGGAGCTGACTGCCACCTGTTCAATATCAACTATGTTAGATATGAGTAAAAGACTCGGTCACCCCGTATATTTATTGTTTATAATAGTTCGTAGTTTATTAGTTAATCGTATGTCTTTCGGTTTTAAGTCGGGTACTAATACCCGGTATTTTGTAAAAACTATATAAGCCTCTTCCAACTTTGGAAGAGGCAAGCTAGTCATTATTTCCTTTTCTTAGAAACATACTTTCTCTCACTAGAAAACTCTCTCAAGTGTTTCTCTCTCTAGAAACTAGCTAAACCACTCGAATCATCACCCGTGTTATGATTTAAACGATCCTACAATTAGTACCAGAGCCTAGTTGTATTCGTGATTGATTTATGTGGTTAAAAGAATCAAATTCGTGCTTATTTTTTGTTCTAAAAACCCACGGCTCAAAAAGCTTATTTGGGCTTAATTGGTTGATTAATCTTGGTGTTTCTCGTGTTATACATGCTAAGGAAGAAGCATTGTTACTCCTACAAGTGATCCTCAAGCCTCAAGATCAAAAATAAAGATATAAGGTTCGAATTTTATTGTGTGTTCTTCATGGAGGTTTGCTAAATTTTGGACGATTCTCAAAGAAATACGAGTTAAGGTGTGTTTAAACTTGATATACACACTTAGTATTACATGGTAAAGCTTTATTTCGTGGGAAATAAGCTCATTTGGAATGAATATGCAAAAATCGAGCATGGTGTTCATCATGGCGGTTTGGTAAGATAAGGGACAAGATCCACGTTTTTAGGAAAAAGTCAAAGGCGAGTTGCTGGTCAAAGGCGAGTTGCTCACATAGCCGGCGAGTTGTCAATAGGTTTAGCAGCGGTTTGCTTATTTTAATTCAGGAGGCGAGTTGCTAAACGGCGAGTTGCTAAACGGTGAGTTGCTAAACGGCGAGTTGAATAATCGGGAGTTGTTAAAGGCGAGTTGTAATCGGCGAAGTTGCTAAACGGCGAGTTGCTAACGGCGAGTTGCTAAACGGCGAGGTGACTAATTCGGCGAGTTACAAACGGACGAGTTGCTCAAAGGAACCAAGCAGGGCGGAGTTAGCCCTATTGGCTGCGGTTAGATCAACAATTGGAGGCGGGTTTGGTTGTGTTTAATGCAGTAGAGGCCTCGTTGATAACAGGAAACGGTGGTGAGGGGGTTAGGGGTTCTATGAGGGTATAGGATGGGGGCGGAGGGGTGGGGGAGGGTGGGGGTGGGGGGGCGTCGGGCAGTGGTTGGGAGGAGTGGAAAGGGATTTGGGGGGGATTGGTTGGGGGGGGACGGTATGGGTTAATTGGGGTGAGTTGATAGCTAATTGATAAAAATTAAGTTTTTTTTCTTGTTTGTTTGTTTTTTTTAATTCCTTTATTGTTTTGTTTTTTTTTCGCAAGTTTTTTCGCTTATATTTTTTGTTATCTATTAGCCATTGTTTACTACAGCATTATATTTTCCCCACAATTTATGATTACTCTTGATATTTTCAGCTTTTGATTCTCCAAAACGTTACACGCGAATTGATAGTTCATGTAGAGATTAGTAGTTAGGTCAATATCAAACGCATCCCATCTCATATCCTGTAGCTTCCTTTGACATTAGGTTTTCTTCAGAACTATTATATGCCAGATTTAATTCTATCTTTGGTTATAAATTATAACCACTATTGGCTTTGACTGTTTAGTGTGAGTAACCGCACTGAGAATCCCCATCATCAGATTGCTTACATATGACTTTACAAGCACACTAAGAATGTATCTATAGAATGCGTAAATGGCAAACCCAAAAGGTCTTATAGTAGCTTATATATTGGTTTGTGGCGCAAACAAAGTCATATGGGAGTTTTGTTTGAGGTTCTTGTCTACTGTCTTACCCTATTAGAAGAAGTAATTATAGCAAGCGCAGTACTAACTGCTTCTGCCCAAAAAGTGGTTGGTAAGAGAGATATCTGCTAGGCATGAGTTCTAGCAGCCTCAATTTAGGGTTCTAGTTCCAGTCCTTTCAGCAACTCCATTTTGTTGTGGAGTTCTGGCTATTACATACATCTTGTTTTATTCCTTGTTACCACAATTTCACGCATATGCTCTATTTTTAAATTCGCGGTGCCCTTATCTGATCCTAAGTGATTTTAACTCTCAATGACTTAAGCTCGTTTTCTATCTGCTCATAAATAAAGGTCTGAAGAATGCTACCTAGTTTCATACTTTAGAGAGTGTGCCAAAAGAATACCCAACAAAATCTGGTACAATCATCAGTGATTACAGGCCAATAAACTTGGCAGGATGATAATGCTTTTACAGAAGTAGGACAAAAGATATATGCAAGGTGTGTAGTGGCTTGTTGATCAATCTTTCATAACTTGGCCTTGAATCGAGGCCATTTGGTGTTTGGCCTTTATGTCAGGTCAACACATGTTTGGTCTTTTGAAAAACCTTGAGAGGTAAAACTCTGACAAGGTTTCCCTTCACAATTTGTTTAAGATTTTGACCTAATATTCTATGCACCAATTTAGATTCATCAGAGGTGGCTTTTAGCAATCAAACAGGTTAAAACCTTTAGCAGGAAGGAGAGGTGTCTTCATGTCTAACTTTAAATATTGTGTTGTCTAGGGACCTTTAAAAGTATTTTGTATTTTCTCGGAATATTAAAGTCAGAGAAGGCACAACAAGACATTCACCGTTTAAGTAAAAAGAAACTTATGCTGGATTATCACCAAATTTGTGATATCTGAGGTAATGGTGTAAATATGCCCTAATTTATTTCACAAAGGACACACTATCAAAATCTTAATTTTACCTAATATTATTCTTACCTTTTCCAGATATGTAGCACTCATTGATACCTCCCAAAGGTAAACAGATCCCCCCATTGAATTCTTACAAAAATCCTTATAGTCTGATCAATTGTTACATGCTTCATGTGCCCTGAGTCATCCACTATCAAATATAAATCTATTACCATTTTCTGCCAGTGGAATGTTCTCTGCACATTGATAAAAAGAAGAAAGGAAATTAGTTTCTCTTAGGGTCCCAGGCCTATGCAGGATTGGGTCTGCCTTATAGACCTTTAGCTTTCAAGTTTAATAAAGTAGGGTCCACTTTTATAGTTGAAGTTTGTCCTTGAGTTCCTCCAATTTTAAACTTGCTGAGGTCTTAACAGTAGATCCCCAACTTCCATCTTCAACATTAGTATGAGCCAATATTGTGCTGGTAGACTTTGCAAAGGGTCTTCTACGGTATGATATGATGTTGAAAATCCCTTCTTGATGAATTAGATTATATGTGGTCTTTTGGGATTCAATACTGTTTGAGAGTCTTGTGAGGTGCTGGTTGTCTTGGTTACACGTATTGACTTTAGGGACTAACAGTATTTAACTTTAGGCCTACACAGGAACTAATATTGTCTACCTGTAGTAATATTAGGCCCTAAACAGGAAGTAAACTTGGGCCTATCCAGCATTAAGTTTGTACTGATCTTGGAACAAATTTTATTAGAGTGATTAATCCTGTAGACATTGTTCCAAAATGTTTTGTCACCCCTATTACCAGTATTAATACAAACCCTCTTTACCTCAGCTTCCTTTGCTATTTTCTTTTCATAATAGTCACAATCTTTAATTAAATGACTTGGAATACCACAATCAAACATTTCTTCTTTGTTAAAAAAGTAAAACTTCCCTAGTTCTCTTCCTCATGTCATTATACTTTATTTCTATTAACTTTAGTGTTTTATTATCTTTTGAGTGGTTGCCTGGAAGTTTTTATGTGTGAGACACAAATAGGTGCAAACTTCATTTGATTTTGATAGATGACACATCTTTTTCATTTAGTTACTTTCCAACCTTGACTTAGACATCTTCATTTGTATGGTTCACTTAAACTTTCTGTGATTCAGTCTCTTAAAGCACTCGAGGTGCTCAGAGGTATTTCCACAGATCCTTCACTGTCATTGGATTGACAGGTAGAATGCTCAGAAGAATTGTCATCTGACACACTAATTTTAGGTTTTTGAGGACCCTTCTTACCATAAACATACAAAGAATCATCAATTTCCTCTTGTGGTTTAGGAGTATAATCTCCACTTAAGGGATGTGGGACTCCTTTTAAAATCATGGTCTTTGTAATTCTACTGTACGTAGGCTGTATATTGATCCTCTTTTGCCATTTTAAAAACAGAACAAGTATCATTTCATTATACAAAAACTCTAGTACCTCTTTGTTTGATTTTTTTTCAAATCCTAAGCCGACTTTACTGTTTGAATCGTGCCCAGATATCAATTAATTTCCAAAGATTCTTGGAAGAATCTTTCCATGAATCTACTGTTTTCTGCAATTGTTCCTTATCTTTGACAGCTTTCATTCCTATTCTCCTATATCTTTTAAGTTTAATCCTTTTCATATATTTCATTTAGCCGAAAATGTAAGCTTTTCATTTAGAGAGAATTGCTGTTTTTGACAAGTAACAAGTTGAGCTTTCTAGTTTCTTAACAGCTTGACTATAGGCAAGTATTTGTGCTTCTTGATCACCTAACTGATTCATTTGTTCATCACATAGTGTTTTAAGAGTATTGTATGAATCAATGCAAGTTTTAGAACACAAAGTTACCTCATTGCTTGAGCTGATAGCCATAAGTGCATGATTTGTTTCTTCAGCTTCAGTATGTTCTCCCCAATTGACAATCCCATCATCCATTGTCAGCAAACCCATCTGATTCTTCTCTTGCTTCCCAGCTTCTTGATGTTGATAAAGAGAATCTCTCTTCTTCTTTCCATCATGTGTCCCCTTTGCTGTACATTCCCTAGCAAAGTGACCAGTGTTGTGACAATTGAAACATTCAAGCTTCTTTTTGTCAAAACCAACAGGTGTTTTTCCATCCACGCGAACTCTCCTTCCTGTTTTCTTATAGAACTTCTTCATTCGAATAGCAATCATTGCTATTTGCCAATTGATGTCCATTTCTTCAATATCTACATCATCAATCTGTTCCAAATCTTCATGAAGTAAGTCCAAATCCTCTGTTGTTTGCGCAAAGAGCGGAATAAGATTACGTCATCAGCAAAACCAGCACAGAACTTCTTTTTTTAGGAATAAATTAGTTGTAGAAGTAGAAGGAGTTGCAAGGGAACTGTATGCCCACAGAAAAACCAGACTTAAACTTTATTGTGTGCTACTTTTGCTTTGTGAAACAAAAGCAACATTTTGAGCACTTGAAGATGTTTTGAGACCTTTGAATTTCTTGCTTAAAAACTCTAAGGTTATTTACAAATAATCAATAGATAAAGTGCCAATCTATGGATTAGTTCTCACTTGTCTATTGCCAAGAATTGGACCATGCTGGGGGCAAAGATGCTGAGAAACTTATGATTTGCATCTACAGTGGACACTCTAGCACCTATGAGCATTCTAATTGAGAAAGTAGCTGTCTGAAATATGTCACTATCCCTTTTCTAACCCTTCAGAATTGGCTATTTTAAATGCTTCAAAACTGTTGTTTGAAAACTAGCCTTCTGCAGTTTCTTTTCGATTTAGCATTACCTACCAAACCTTAGTTCTGATGGCTTCCCTATTTCTTTTGCATCTTCCATTCCTGAAGTTCTCAATATGGTATTTTGGAATGGCCATCAGCAAGATATCTCTTAGCTTTACTCTTTTTTAAACAGCTTGTATTTCTGAAGCAGTAGGTAACTGAGTGGAAAGTACTCGAACAATACCCATCATTTCCAGTTGAATTCTCTTATTGGAGTTCCATTTTGATTACTTCCATACTTCATTCATTCAATGTACTCAAGGTAATGCTCCAATCTCCATTGCCCCATATATTACTCCTCCTTATTCAGAATTAGGAAGCTTTGATATTTAAGATAGCAGTTGTTTGTAGGGAATCATCTGTTGTTGTTGTTTAGGTGCAGCACCAGTGTCGGTGCCATCTTCATGGTGATCTTCAATCACTAGATTTTGTGAAGAACTCTCATTCAGCTGGTTAGGACATTTGTTATAGAAATTGTAAAAAAGTGTGTTTGTTTGTGATTAGTTGTAGTTGACTTCTTCTTCATCAAAGTCCCTCGGAAAAGGCTATTGATACCACTTGTAGGTCCTTGGTTTAGGATCCGACTAGCCTTTGTAAGACGATAGATAACTTGGATAAATCCAAATCAACTATATGAGAGACACTGACTATGAATATCAAGTGTTAATGCGGATTTAACACAAGAATAAAGAAGAAACGATAATACTAATTTGGCTATATAAAGCTCTATGCTTCTATTGATATTTCTCAAACCGTACTTCTTAAAATGTTGCCCTTAGGGTTCCTTTCTTTACACAAAGGAAACCCCTAATGGGCTTTACAAACGTCAAAAGGATATACATATCCCTTTCCTTAAGGTATCTCCTAAGAGTATCTCTAAGATAAATATTACTATTCTGTTAATTAAACAGACTTAACGATGAACAGAAACTAACTATGACCAGTACTAACTCTGAGTACTTGTACTCTAAAAGTACTAACTTAGTACTGACAAGACTTAAACTTAGTACTGCCTAGTATTAAACTGTAATACTAACAGAACTAAACTATTACTACTGACTCTAACTGTTATACTTCTCAGTCAGTAAGTCTGTTACAATCTATTTCCCAAACATAAACCTTATTAAGATGAAGATAAGCTTTAAAAGATTTAAACTAAGCTAATTAAGGTCATAATAGACAAATCAAATAGTTAATAAGCTCTAATAAGCCAAAATAAGCTAACTACTATCTGTTTGTTGTTTTTAAAAAAAAAAACATGGTTTATTGAAGAAAAAATAACTAAAAATGAGATTCAGCTAACTTTAAACACCTAATAAAGCATAAACTACGCTAATAAAGTACAATTAAGCTAAGATAAGCAGTAATAAACGCTAGATTTAAGCAGAATTATATCAATAAGCCTTGTAAATTAAGCTAAAATAGTAATTTAGATTAGAAAGAATGGCAAAAGAGAAGAGTCCTTTGTTCCTTTGCTTATAAACAAGGACCCAAATGCTCAAAATGACTTATCTACAAGCTTAGCTTATTTGGAATAAGCAAGTAAGTCCATAAAGCTCTTCACAAATAAGATTATCATCCAAAATTAGAAGCATTGAGTAAGTTAGATTGAGTTAACAGTCCAAAAAGGTTAGTTAAGACTTATTGAGCTTAAATAAGAGCAAAGTAGCTTTATTAAGAAAATAGAGCTTTTAAGAGCTTATTTAACACGCTAAAAACTATATTACATGAAACTTTGGAAATTAAATCACGAATTGAATTGAAAGCTGACTTTTATTAAGGATTAAAGGATTTACATTGCTTAATAAGGTAAAATATACAAGAATTAAATTTGACATATAAATGTAAATAAGCCTAAACAATAAGCTATAAGCTAAAAATATACTAACTACTAACTCCTGAATGTGTGTGAATGTGAGGCTTATTTATAGCCTTCTTCAGAAGCTTCTAGGTCTAAACTCGTTACAAGCTCCTCTCAATCAATGCACTTCATTCCTTCAATCATTGGAAAGATTAATCTTGCCGTTGGATCAAATTTAGCTCACACGGATTGCCAGGTGGCAAATCCGTGATTGTGACAGGCTTGATTGACTTCTTCTGTGAGTACCTAAGTGCAATTTCTGTCCTTGATGTGCTACTTGTCAGACCACGTGACATTCTTTGTGGGGATTGACCAATAAGAGTCTCTCAATGACGTTTAACCCTGCCAGCTTAAACTTTATCCTTCGAATTACCATTTCTAACATACATTAATTTGCATTGCCCATTTGTTTTTGACTACTGTGGTTTAAAATATTAAAATGAAGAATAGTGAAACAATTTTTTCCCGCTGTTTTACTTTATAGAGTTTGATTTAATAAACTCGGGTAAAGCTTGTTTGACTACGGGCATATAAAGGGTTTTGGGTGGGTGTGGCTTGCGGCTTGGTTTGATTTGTGTTATAAGAAAAATAACGGGTGTTAACTCTTTTAGTTTCATAGAGTAACACCGTTAGGTTTTTAGGGATTATTTTTGTAATTTTGGAATTAATGAGGGACGATTTGGAAATATTTGGATTCGTTGGTCTTATTTGTTGGTTTGACTTAAGTTGACCAAAGGTTGACTTGAGTTGACCATTCTTGACTTTTGATAGCTTTCTCCTGGCTCTTTGCGTGCTCTTCCGTTCCCATGTTCGTGTTTGCCCGGTTTTTGTAAGTTTTCTTGAGATTTATGCAATATCACTACACCTACACAATCACAATGATAAAACAAGCAATTATTCAAGCATTTAGCATAATTTTGTTCTTTTAGGGCTATTTTTGATTTTAAAATGGATATGTGTTCTTCACAAATATCAGTTGCACTTAGTTTTTAGTAATCGGAAGGCTGGAGAAGACTGACACCTATTCAAATATTAACCAATCTCGGAGTGAGATGTCAATAGTATAACGTGTGTATCATCCGTTGACAATGAGGAAATGTTTCTTTCTTGAAGAGAAAATCGATATGGCTAAGGAAGGGTTGGGCATTGCATCACCTGGGTCCTGATGTCGTCTTACATATCAACAATCATGTTTTGTGATTTGACTAGAGTTATGTTTTGACCCGGTTTTCTGCCTAAGTTTGTGTGGAGAGGTTGTTCTTCTTATATTATCACCCTTTATCCTTACTTTCTTTTTATTCTTTTAAACCCTCTATGTCAATGCTTTACCAAGACGTCATTATATAAGACAACTTGTTTTGGATTGTGGACTAGTGTTAGCTCAATCTTAGTCGGCATTATTCCCTTATACACATTCATCTCCAATCATCCCATAGATGCTATTTTCTAATCTATGGTCCGTGTCCTTGGGTAGATTCCCTCCTGGTTTCTGTTGGATTGTAGACTTATTCCTAACCTAACTCACTTATGACTGAGTAATCTGTCGTGAAATTGAATAGGTTGTTGGGTATGACGAATTGAACCTTTAAAACAGTTTTCCTGTCAGATTGTTATTTTCATTACTCTCCCTATAATGTGTCTTTGTTCGGATCCGATATTCGAATGAGTTTAGCACATATGAATGAAAAGAGTTGTCCACTTAGAATCTTAAGATGTACATTCGTCTAAACTATATTTTATCATATTTTCTCCCCTTATTTTAAATAATAATGTGCAGACTTAGTATTTGACATATCAAATTGATTTAAATTTGACAGTGGGAAAGAAAAATTCCGAATGTGGGAGGAAAAATTTATTTACTCTATGATATGTGCATGAACTCATTGTCCTGGATGTCCCCTTAACTAGTATATGTGGGATGTCTATTATTATGTAAAATACTTGGAACATTAGAATATGAAGAAATTGATATGTCCCCACAAAATGTTGATGACGGAAGGTATGATGCCTAGTGTGTACAATGTATATTATGTTAATTGACAGATTAAGTTTCCATCATTTTTATTTCACTAAAATTTTAATTTCACGAAATGTGTTTGGATACATAAAATTGACATTTATGAGATGTACCCAACACATTAAAAGGCTTTGGTTTTAAAAGCTCCCCCTTAGAAATTGATCTACATAAAATGACATTGTAAGTACCCCACTTTTGAAATTTATTTGAGGAAGGGAGTGTTGAACACATAATTTTAACAAATACCACTTTTTATGGAAATATACCACAAATTATATTGTAAACAATTTGACATTGAAAGTTCTTTTTGAAAAATTATGTTCAACGGTTTTAAAAACACATGATAGAAGACTTCTCTTCTATTTGTAGAGTAAGCGCACTGAAGCGTACACCTCCCTATTACATTCGGGTCCGAGTTATGCACTAAAATGTACATAAGTCATTGAGAAAAATTGTAGAAATGACATGTTTTGAAAACGTTTAAACTCTTGTTCGAACTTCATTTACACACCCGTGTCGATGTTAATCAACATTTCTAGGTACGTAAATGTTATCGATTCCAAGAGACATGTCGAGAAGATTCTTTTTGGTATTTTTGAAATTTTTCTGATTTTATATTTTGTTTTTCTAGGTTTTATATTTTTCTATTTTCTTTTTCAAATTTTTTTATAAATCAAAAATAAAGAGAATAAAAATATTTACAAATTGATGTTTGATGGATCAAGAAGATTTAATTGCCAGAACCTCCAGTTCATCTGGAGTCAAACATCTCATACCGAGTCGTCTGACAAGATACTTAAACCTATCTTCCGATAAAGCTTTAGTAAACAAGTCAGCTAACTGGTATTCAGTTCCGACAAAGAATAATTCAACAATACCCTTTTCAACATGTTCCTTTATGAAGTGATATCTGACATCGATGTGCTTAGTACGGAAATGCTGGACTGGATTGCACGAGATGGCTATGGCTGCCTTTGAGTCACAATACATAGGTATTTTATCAAAGTGGAATCCATAATCTGTTAGATGCGTTCTCAACCATAGAACTTGTGCGCAGAACGCAGATAAAGACACATACTCGGCTTCTGCTAAAGACATTGAGGTGCAGTCCTGCTTTTTGGATGACCATCTGACTAACTTATCACCACCTAGAAATTGTATGCCACCAGATGTACTCTTACGTGAATCGAGACAGCCCGCGTAATCCGAATCTGAAAAAGTAGTTAGTTCGAAATCGGTGTTCTTCGGATACCAGAGACCCATGTTAATGGAGTCTTTAAGGTACCGAAAGATCCGCTTAATCGCAGTGAGATGTTTCTCAGTCGGTTTCGCTTGATAGCGAGCACAATAACATGTTGCATGTACAATATCTGGTCTACTTGCTGTTAGGTACATGAGTGCTCCGACCATACTACGATATTTCGTTTGGTCGACCGGAGTACCACTCAAGTCAGCATCAAGGTGTTTTGTAGCCATTGGTGTACCAATGCTATCACATGAGGTCATACCATGCTTTTTAAGTATCTCTTGAGCATACTTAGCTTGGTTTATAAAGATACCACGAGGGGATTGGTGGATCTGAATTCCTAAAAAGAATTTCAGCTCCCCCATCATAGACATATCAAACTTGCTGTGCATTAGTTTTCCAAATCGTTTTGAAAGTTTTGGGTTCGTAGAACCAAAAATTATGTCATCAACGTAAATTTGCACAAGCAGTATGTCTTCCCCATGTTTAGTTATGAACAGAGTTGGATCAATAGAACCTTTGGAGAATCCGTTGGATACCAGGAAGTTGGAGAGTTCATCATACCACGCTCTTGGTGCTTGTTTGAGACCATATAATGCTTTCTTGAGACGGTAAACTTTGTCAGGATGATATGGGTCAACAAATTCATCTGGTTGGTTTACGTACACTTCTTCCTTCAGAGGTCCGTAAAGAAATGTTGTTTTAACGTCCATTTGGTACACTGTAAATGATTTGTGTGTAGCATACGCAATGAACAATCGTACAGCTTCCAACCGAGCAACTGGTGCAAATGACTCTTCGAATCAATCTTCCTTTGAGCATATCCCTATAGCCACAGAGACTAGATTGTTGCGAATGAATAGGTATTTTTCCCCTCATCAACGTTTTGGTTTTTTTTCCAGAGCCACATTAGGTTAATGACATTTTTGCAAAGAGGTCTTCGACTAATTCCATAACATCTAGTCGATCAAACAAACTGATTAATTCTTCCTGCATTGATTCATTCCATCAGAATCAGCCATGGCTCCTTTGAGTTCTTTGGTCGGTTCGAACTCACGGTGCGTGGCGAACAAAACACATCTCGCCCATTGTTTTCTAAGCTTGACGTCTTGATCTAACTGATTGACAGGATTTCAATGAACTGTGTTTCTAATGTATGATCTTTTGTCCAACGTTGTGCAGGAAAGATTGTGTAAGATAGAAAGTATGCATTTTGCCGACTCAACATGACGAGACGATGTCTCACCTTGATCTTGACCGGGTGTACCTTAAGAAGGTTGATAAATTCATCGTCATCAAATTGTGCATTTTCTGTATTGGTTTCTGCTTGATGAATGTTCTCAGGTGCAGTGACAGTTGGTACTTGAGTTGGAGTTGGATGTGTTGAATGAATGTTCAATGGAAGTGGATCTGCAACATCGGTTTGTTGTAAGAAGTGTGAGTTGTTTTATGTGTTGATCGTTTATCGGATTATCAGCAGCATGTACAGCGGAAGACATTTTGACACAACATGAGAAGTTCCCATTGAGTAAATCACTTAACATCGGACTATAAATAATTCCAGCTCATTTTGACGTTTGTTGCGGTCTCAGCAACTTGAGACATTTTCTTGACATTTGTGGACCGGGACATAAACTGTCTTGTTCAAGTACATACGTTTATTGAATCAGTCCGTTTTTGAACATTGTGGATCGGGTAGCAGAATGACATTGATCTGACGCCATTTTTTGAGGCAATTCGTCAAAAGTTAACGCGTGAATTTGTTTTCAACTATCATTCATGTTCTCTTGTTAAATACCCCTGTAAGCCTTTGACGAAGTAGAATAGCCCAACAAAATACATGAAATCACCTTTTTCCTTCAATCTTATCAAGATTTTCACCACTCTGATGATGTATCATAGAGAACCAAAGATGTGAAAGAACTTGACTGACGGTTTCCGGCATTGATGATATGAATACAGAGTGTTTTCTCATGTCGAGGAATTATAAGTGAACGGTTCTGAGTAAAACATGTTGTTGCAATTGCTTCAGCCCAAAAGTACAGAGGAACTTTAGCGGCGCTTAGCATTGTTCGAGCAGCCTCAACAAGAGTATGGTTTCGTCTTTACGACAAAACACGCCTTTTTGTACAGGGTTTTCAGCATTAGACGTTTCGTGTCTTATTCCCCTTTTGCAAATATGCCCATGAAGAGATTTATTAAGATATTCCCGTGCCTTTGTCAGTTCGAAACTGTTGTCACTTGAGCTTGAAAGTCCTCTTTCGGACAAGTGTGAGGAAATCAATAAGAACTCCAGGTGTTTCCGTCTTTAGACCGCAAGAAGTGAGCCAAGTATATCGGAAGAAGTCATCAACATTACAAGAACATATTTTCTATCCATATAATAAGCTTTCTACTCGGCATGGCCTACCATAAGTCCATGTGTAAAGTTGTAGACCGTCTTTTGAGCTCAGGGGTAGTCTTAGTGTGAACAAAGACTTTCTTTTGCTTTTTCCCAGCTCACAAGAAGAACACAGATGATCTTTGACGAAATTCAGCTTTGAAGCCAATCACAATATTATGTTTTTGAAAGCAAGTGATGGTGTCCGAAGTTAAATGAATATACGACGATGCCATAACCAAATCCTTGAGACGATGTTCAGCTTTAGCATTAAAGCAAATTGTGCACATTGATTAAGAATCAGTTGAGTCTTGAAGAGAATATGGAATACAAATCTGTGCCACGAGAACCTGTGAGAAGATCATTTCCCTTCAAATCACGGATGTAACAGGTAGACTTCCGAAAAGCAACTTCCAAATCCGCATCACAGAATTGACCAACCGAGAAATAAATATTGTGATAAGCCCTTACGACGTAATAAACCCCTTTTGATGGGTAATCTTCCTTGAACCAGATCTCCATAGCCAAGAATTTGAGCGATTGAATCATTTCCAAACTATCACACGTGCCCAAAATTTCTCACAAAATAGTTTAGAGCTTGAATTTCCGGTCATGTGCTTATGACACTCCAAGTCTACATGGAGAATAGAACTATCTCGACGAGCTGCAAAAGAATTAGAAGACAATGGAGTATTGGACAAAGTGGAACACCTAGGAGTCTTATGTTCCAAAATATTAGCAGTTCTAGATGCATTTCCTAAGTCATACCTAACGTTTGGATACAACATTTCCTTTTCATACTTAGTTATCTCCATTTGTATCCATATGTGTATACTTAGGATAACCACAACTGCATAGTCACTAACTTGCTCATATAACTTCCTAGTTTATGTTTTCTAGATTTCACTTGACATTGAGTCTGTTTGCAAACGGATTTTCTTACTGGATGTTGCAACAAGATTTGTTCACCATCATACTTGGGATTCTGTAAGTCCTAACAGGCACAGCTAGCCATTGGTTGTCTAGTCCTAGAATCACGCCCATTTATATAGTGAAGAACACACAAAATCATGATTGTCCATATCAGCACACACTTTCCACAAGTAACACATACAAAGTTTAACATTCGAGTCTTAAGGCATTCACACTGTCATTACACACCAGTTACAGACGTTTATTATTTCGAAACTTAAAAATTCCTACGTGGTCTTCTACTTCCTTTGCTTCTTCCCTTGACATTGTTAAACATGAACTCTATCTTCCATATGAGTGCTCTTAAGCTGTGGTCTGCTAACACTAGTAGTGAAAATTACTCCTGTAGAGAAAGACACACGTATTGTTAGGATTCCATAATTTCTGGATGGCAACTAAGGTGTTCTAGTATGATTGGGCTTTGTGTGCAAGTCTAGTTTTTGATGGATCTTTATAAATTCCTGGTGCGATCACATTTGTTTCTTGACAATTGCAACTTATTTCTGCAGGCAAAATCCTTGCAGTGACTGGTTTTTGAAAATCATTAGACACATTAGATTGTGTGGTAACTGGCTTGACTAATTCCCATACATATAATCGATCAAACTGATGAAGTTCTTCATGCATTGATTCAATCCATGCAGAATCAGCCATGGCTTCTTTGATATTCTTTGGTTTTGTTTGACTCACGGTGAGTGTGAGCATACATATCTCGCCATCTGTTTCTAGCTATCATCTTGTTCTGACTAATTGAGAAGGATTTCCAATGACTTGTTCTAATGGATGATCTCTTGTCTAACATTGTGCGGAAAGATGATGTTGATAAAAAGTATGCATGTTTGACGAATCAACATGACGAGACGATGTCTCCCCTTGTTCTTGTACCGGTGTACTAAAGATGTTGATAAATTCATCGTCGTCAAATTGTACATTTTCTGTATTGGTTTCTAATTAATTAATGTTCTCAGGTGCAGTGACAGATTGTACTTAAGTTGGAGTTTGATGTGTTGAATGAATGTTTAATGGAGGTAGATCTGCAACATCGGTTGTTGTAGAATTGTAAGTTGTGTTATGTTGTTGACATTTATCGGGATTATCAGCAGCATATACAGTGGAAGACTTTGACACAACAGGAGAAGTTCCATTGAGTAATTTACTGAACATCGGACTATATAGCAATTCCAGCTCATTTGATGTTGTTACTGTCTCAGCAACTTGAGGAACATTTTCTTGACTTTGTGGACCGGGACTTAAACTGTCTTGTTTAAGTATCGTTGTCGAACATTGTGGACTGGGGTCAGAACTGACGTGATCTGACGCCATTTGAGGCAATTCATCAAATTTAACATGAATTGTTTCAACTATTATTCTTGTTCTCTTGTTAAATACCCTGTAAGCCTTTAACTGAGTAGAATACCCAACAAAAATACATGCATCACCTTTTTCCTTCATTTTATCAATATTTTCACCATCTCTAACGATATAGCAAAGAGAACCAAAGATGTGAAAGAACTTAACTGATGGTTTCCGTGCATTGATGATATGGTAAGGTGTTTTCTCATGTCGAGGAATTACAAGTGAACGGTTTTGAGTAAAACATGTTGTTGCAATTGCTTCAGCCCAGAAGAACAGAGGAACTTTAGCGGCGCTTAGCATTGTTTGAGCAGCCTCAACAAGAGTATGGTTCCGTCTTTCGACAATGCCATTTTGTTCAGGTGTTTGAGCAATTGACATTTTGTGTCTTATTCCCTCTTTTGCAAAGTATGCATGAAGAGATTTATTAAGAAATTCCGTGCCTTTGTCAGTTCGAACTGTTGTAACTTGAGCATGAAGTCCTCTTTGGACAAGTGTGAGGAAATCAATGAGAACTCCAGGTGTTTCGTCTTTGGACCTCAAGAAGTGAGTCCAAGTATATCGGGAGTAGTCATCAACAATTACGAGAACATATTTCTTTCCATTAATGCTTTCTACCCGCATTGGACCACATAAGTCCATGTGTAGAAGTTGTAACCGTCTTTTTGAGCTCGGGGTAGTCTTAGTGTGAAAAGACTTTCTTTTTGCTTTCCCCAGCTCACAAGAAGAACACAGATGATCTTTGACGAATTTCAGCTTTGGAAGGCCATTCACAATATTATTCTTTGAAAGCAAGTTGATGGTGTCGAAGTTTAAATGAGATAGACGACGATGCCATAACCATGCTTGAGACGATGTTGCTTTAGCCATTAAGCAAATTGGATTGGGAGTTGTTGAGTCTTGCAGAGAAATGGAATACAAATCTGTGCCACGAGAACCTGTGAGAAGATCATTTCCCTTCAAATCACGGATATAACATGTAGACTTCCGAAAAGCAACTTCTAAATCCGCATCACAAAATTGACCAACGGAGAATAAATTGTGATTAAGCCCTTCGACGTAATAAACCTGCTTGATAGTAATCGTTGCTTGAACCAGATCTCCATAACCAAGAATAGGTGCAATTTGATCATTTCTAAACTTCACCGTTCCCAGAAATTTCTCTACAAAATTAGTTAGAAGTTTGAGATTTTCAGTCATGTGCTTTGAGTACCCAGAGTCGACGATAAATAGAATAATCTTTACGAGCTTATGTATTGGCTCATCATCAAATATTGGTCCATAATTGTCAACTTGATCTGGAGTAACCTCTTGAAGCTGTGCCATGTACATATAATGTGCATCCAATTCTTGATCTTCAAACTCATCATCAGTATCATCCTTCCAATCAGCTTGTTCTGCATTCAACTGAACCCCAGCTTCCTCTTGTTTACACAATAACATCTTTTCCTTATGATAAGCTGCATCCTTTACTCGTTTCGGTTTCTAACATTCCCTTGATACATGCCCATATTCCTTGCAGTTGTAACACTAAATCCCAGACTTCTGCACAACCGGAGTACCTACATTTTCCCTAGCCCCAGCAATATTAACTGCCCTCTGATTATCATACCCAGTGCCTCTATTGATTCTTGGAGAATTATCTTGATTAGCTCTACTGGAGTTTGATGAAGTTCGAAGGTTGTTGTTGGTAGGTTTGTAGATTTTCTTAAACGAGAGAGTATTTTAAAGCAATGAGTTTGTCAATCTCTTTCTGTCCTTGGGACATTTCATCTCTTACAGTAACTATATCAGGTTATGGATCATAAGTAGGTAGAGCAGTGGTAAACAATTGCTTTTCCTCTGTTTCTGGTTTTAAAAGGGATTGTTGTGTCTGGTGGAGGAATTTAAGTGTTTTGTGTAGGTTGTTTGATGTGGTAAATGGTTGTTGTTGACCTACAAGTGTAAGTGGATTTAGTAGTACGGGTGCTAGTCTTTCAGTTTGTATCTATTGACTTCATTCTGGTGTTGCTTCTGTATGTCATAAAGTTGTGATAAGAGACAGTCTTCAAGATCTTGGCTCTGCTTATCAAGTGTCACAAACTTTTCCATTTGGTTGTATTTGAAAATAAAAGTAAGTAAACTGGAACAATACTTGATGATTAGTAACATGACACTGGATTTCGGAACATGCTCTTCATCATCCTTGTAATATCCGTGAGTAATACGATTCAAGTGATTCACCATCCCATGAGATGTGAATTTTCCCAAATTCCCAATATAAATTGGTTTAAAGATCTTGACATTGATTGATTCATCTTGTTTCAAAACCTTTCAATTGCTTTCAAATTTTCCATGAAATTACATATTCGACAAGCAGCATCTGTGGAGTTAGATATCGTTATTATCCCTATGAGAATGATCTGAACGGCTTTTTGCTTCAGCATTCTGTAGATCGCGTATGTCTGTGAAACTTTCTTATAGTTCTTCATATACCTTGCTATAGTTGTTTCAGATACGTACCTTCAGCAACTGAAATGTATTCTCACGCCATTGATTCGTGTATGGTAGATTTTAGGAGACAATAGTGGATGAGTTCAGACTGTTAGGTTTGGTGTCAAGGTTATCTCTGATTCTGGATTTCCACTGAATGTAATTACCTGGTGCTAACACTTGGTGGTCAATATTGCTACCCGCTTCCATGATTGCTTGATATGGGCATTCTGATGAATTGAGTTTGCTAATTTAAATTTTGACATTTTGAATGAAGTTTTAGGAATGGTTAGACGGATCTTAGTATTATTAAGTGTTGATTGTATATGTGTGTGTATAATGATATGAAATTAACCTCTACAGGATTTTACTACTCTATGTTAATCCGAGAGAAAGAAAGTGATATTTATTGTCGGGATTTTACAAAATCAATAGAAAAACCGTGAAAGTAGAATTGATTTGAAGTTAAGGTTGATGTTTGATTAGTTAATTAACGTTTTAAGTCCAAGGTTTATGATTAATTAAAGTCCAAAGTCCAAGGTCCAATGAAACAAGGTTTGAAAAATTCAAAATTCTCAAACAGTTGCTAAACCGCCGTCCAAATTAAGTCTAAACCGCCGGCAAAAAATCTGGTAAACCGCTGGTATAAAATAAGTCAAACCGCTGGCTTAAATGTTTGAACAAACCGCCAGCAAAATAAGAAACCTGCTGCTTAAAGTTTTACACAAACCGCCGCTTAACAAAGTTGCAAACCGCCACCTACTTTGTTAAACCGCCTCCTAATTGAACTTAAGCAAACCGCCGTGTAATTCTTCTTACCAAACCGTCGTGTATACTAAATTTTGGCAGAGTGACGTTTCTATTCCTCAATAAAATAATCAAACCGCCTTGAAAACCTGTAAACCACCATAAAATACAGTTTGCAAATCGCCACCAAAGCTTTTATATCAAACCGCCTCGGTATAAGACGAAAACAAGGACGATGTCACTTTCGTACCTTTTGTTTTCTAGCTATACAACAAAATAAGGTCACTATCTAACTGCAAAACAGCCACGATTAACCATAAATAAACCATTACAACCATCATTGAAGAAAGGTTAATTTCAAACGCCTCAAAACCGCCACTTAGAATCTCTAAACGAAAAGCACTTCAACTCCATATAAAGCATATAAGAGGCTCCAAGATGCTATAGGATGCTTAATAATAGATGGGTTAACTATTATTAAGCACAAAAGTACAGGTTTTTTGTGTGAAATCTTCCAAATAAAACGTAACCCGCCACTTAGAAAGAAAAAAAATAAGCCGACTTTAAGATGCTTAAAAATCAACCAAAAGCTTATCTAAGACATGGAATGATAACTAAGTAAGTTGAAGATTAAGTAGAGCAAGATAAGAACAAGTTTAACAAACAAAAAAACCCTAAAAAAATAAAACGTGGGCAAGATCTTGATAGAGGCCACATTTTTTTGAGATTTTTCACCACAAATCAACAACTAAACACCTCTTGGCAAGTGATACCACATGTTATCCCACGATATAATCCAATCACAACTTATAAATAAGCACCAATAAGCTAGAAAATAAGATGGAATCTTAGAGAGATAAAGTAGAGAGAGAAACAAGAAGATAAGATTAGATTAGAGAGAGTTGGTAAGTTACAAATGAGTAAATGTTAATTCGGAAATTTATTGTGAAGATAAAACAACAAATTAAAAGTATTTTCTTACCGAGAAAGTTAAGCTTTTAAATTTTGGACTTTCAAATATTTTATCTTTCAAATCCGATGTTCATTTTAATCCAAATATCTATTAGTTGTGATTGTGAATTAGACTAATGCAAACACAAACTCAGTTCAAAACACATTTTCCTTTTCTTACAAACTAATGTGTTATTATGATATTTTCTCTTATTTAAACAACCTATGTTTAAGCAAGATAATAGGATGACATGATCTAAAGACCTTGTTGAGACTTTGGTAAAATGAAAGTGTTGAGTTTATAGTGGTGACACATTTTATCACTTAAACTAGTAACACGATAATAATGCAAGACAATATTTTTCAAAAGGTTTGATAACCTTGCTTAGCTCTTAATCCTAAGTGTGTTAAGACAAGTAATAAGATTTACAAGAAGTTGATATAACATTTGTAAACATAGTAATCTATACCTATATGCAATACAAAATCAATTTCACAACTTAGTCCAAAAGATCTACCATAAGATCAATTGAAGTATAAACAAGAAAACTAATAACTAACGCGCATGATGAAATTATGCTAATTAACTAAGAAGCTAAATTACAAATGCAATAAGCATATCAAATATTAATTAACAATATTAAGATGCAAAGTAGAACAAATAATCATTTAGCATAACACACAAAAATACTACAATTTGTTTTGTGTATTAAATATCACAATGTATACATAGTTTGATTTTATTTAAATTTAAATTAGTTTCCTTCCTATTAGTAAATTTGAAAAAGATATTTATTTTCCAATGATAAAATAAACCAATTTTAAAAAGGATACCAACTAAAAGTGCCCGACTCGAAAGGAAAAATTAAAATCAACTTTTTACGCTAAAACAAAATTTTGGTTTTGGACACTCTATGGCATTTGGCTTATTTGACTAACTTAAATTCTAATTAGTAATTGAGACCAATTCCATTGGAAAGTACATTCAAAATCCTTCAATTTTGGTTTTTGAATCATCAAAATTTGACGCACGGTTGATTTTCTATGAATTTTTGAAGTTTGACAAAAACTAAAAATGCCACCGACAGATCTCATGGACGGATCCACTTTTGGTGGATCCGTGGATCTATGAAGAGGTGAAATTTTGGCAGAATCATTTATTTCACTTTTAGACACATTATTCCCTTTGTTTGGGATTCTTTAAGAGACCTTCAAGCTATTGTAACACATTATATTTAACACCAAAACTTATAAGTAACAAAGAATTTTTAGTATTATCTATCGCTTGATGGGAAATTTAATACATGAACCGTACTCTATTTTAAAAACCATTTGTTTTGAAAACTAGAGAGACATGGCTCTAATACCAATTATGGAATCTTAAAGGGGGGTGAATACATTTCCTTTATAAACTTAAAACTTTTGTATCAAACAACCAATCAAGTTTGACGTATGAAAGATGTCCATAATAGTTCTACTACAACAAATATACTAAATAACATCAAACAAAGCATATCACCACAACACAAACATAGATGCAATGTAAACATAAATATAAAGCAATAAAGGCAAATATAAATGTAAAGCGATAAGTAAAAGAAAGCGCAAACCGGACACGATGAGTGGTTCGGCTATAAAGCTCCTCTTCGCCCTACTCTACTCCTCGAGCACCCAACTTGAGAGTTACCTCACTAAATCAACAAGCTCCTTTTAGGCGGCGAAACCATGCAACGTCGCTTACACTTTATCCGGTACTAAGTTAAATACCAAGTCCTACTTTGAGGTAGAACCAACCTAACGTCACTTACACTTTTTCCGATACAAAGCTAAATACTGAGTTCTTCTTCGGGTACAACCAAATCCATTATGTTTTATGGCCCAACATAACAAACCTTGTGTTTTATGTCCTAAACACATAAACCAACTAACATCTAATTTGTTGTATAATAAGTGATACACAAATGTGTAAAGTGATGGTCTAAGACGTATGTGTCAATTGGATGTAAAAGCCTAATCTAAAACATCAAGATCACTAGGCATGATGTTGTTGATGAAGATGACAAGTCACTTGGCTTGTTGTGATAGATCTTCATATATGTAGTAGTGATGTATAAGGATGGCAAGATCTCTAAGCTTGCTTAAGTGGATGATCATGAGGAATCACGCTTGCAACAAATAAAGGTTAGAAGCATTATGATCATGGGTTAGTGGGGTTTAAAGACATGAGAATGTGTGTGTTAAACTAGAGAGAAAATGGAAAAGGTTAGAGTTTAATGAAAAACATTTGGCTTCTATTTACAGGCTATGTTTGAAATTCAAACTTGGCAGACCCACGGATCCACGAATCCAGCTATGATAGATCCGTGCTTGTATTTGGTGGATCCGTCGGGTGCATCTGCCTGTTATTTTATTTTATGTGGTTAACCATAAATCTTAACAAAATCTTTTAATTGTACTTAAATATTAGTTTAAGTACAAGGTTCTAGAAGGTTTACCATAAATGGCTAAACATGTTTGATTTGATTATATTATATAAGATTTATTACTAAAAATGGTTAGACAAGAATATTTAATGTTTTCTTAATTCACTAATTATTTTGTCCTATTATTTAATATGATTAATTAGTATTTAAACAAAAGATTATTAGAGTACATATTATATTTAATGTAATTGGCCTATTGGCCCAAGCCTATAGTCTAGAATATTCTGTTGTATCCTATATATAGGTTGGCTATTATCAATAATAATCAAGCAATCAATCACATCTTTCATGTTAATCAGAGCCAAATCATTTTTCTCCTAATTCATCTTAATCAAATCGCCTCCTTCCCATATTATTTCTCTGCATCATTAACCTTTTCAACAAAAAAAATATTGTTCATCCGACCACTGTTCATCCAAGCGCTACTGTTCATCCAAGCGCTACTGTTCATCTGAGCGTTACTGTTCATCAAAATAAAATATGGATTCTCATGATCAGCAATGGTATATGGATACTGGAGCAACTTCTTACCTTTCATCTCACACTAGTAACCTTCAAACCTCTTAATCGTAATTTTCATTCAGTTATTGTCGGAAATGGATCATCTATACATGCCACCCACTTTGGTCATGTGCAAATCCCTAATCCATATCGTCCCCTCCACCTTAGAAATGTTCTTGTTACACCCAATATCATTAAAAACCTTGTTTCAGTATGAAAATTCACCACTGATAATAAATGCTCCATTGATTTTGATCCATATGGTTTTACTATACGAGATTATCATACCCGTCAAACCCTTCTTCGTTGTGATAGCACGGGTGATTTATACCCTTTACACGTTGCCGCCTCAGCCTTCGCCCTACTTACTAATAACCATTCCCTTTGGCATCAACGTCTTAGTCACCTTGGTGACGCTGTAATTCAAAACACTGTCATCACGTGGCCCTGTATCTTATAATAAAAATAAAAACACTCAACACTTGTGTCGTGCCAGTCAGTTAGGAAAACAAACAAAACTTCCTTTTCAATGATCTACCTCTATTGTGACATTCCCCTTTGACATTATTCACTTAGACCTTTGGACATCTCCTGTCTCTAGCATGAGTGGATATAAATACTATGTTCTTTTCTTAGATCATTATTCACATTTTTTATGGGTCTACCCACTTTACAGAAAATCTGATGTGTAGTCAAAACTTCTACACTTTCGTGCCTTTATAAAAACCCAATTCAACCGTGAAATTAAAGCTTTTCAATGCGATCATGGTAGAGAATTTGACAACAACTCCCTTCATGAATTATTTGCCACTAATGGCATTCAATTTCGTTTCACATGCCCACGTACATCTCAACAAAATGGTAAATCTGAGCGCATGATTCGTACTATTAATAACGTAGTACGTTCTCTCCTCTTTCAAGCTCGTCTTCCTCCCGAGTATTAGGTCGAAGCACTATTCACTGCCACTTACTTACTTAATATCCTCCCTTCCACCTCCATCAACACTGATATCCCTTATACAAAATTATTTAACAAACCAACCTCTTACACCTACATTTGCACATTCAGATGCCTTTGTTACCCTTACACCTTTCCACCACACAAACTTGCCCCTCGCACCATACCATCTATCTTTCTCGGGTATGCTTACAATCATCGTAGATACCGGTGCCTTAACCTGAACACCAACAAAATCATTATTTCTCGTCATGTTACATTTGATGAAACTATCTTTCCCTTCGGCTCCATGACTCTAACTAAACCCCCTCATACCAATTTTAGAAGATAATATCGACACCTCCCCCATTGCACTTCGCCTACTTACCACACCTACTTCTCAACAAACACCACTACAAATAACAAACCCAAAAACAACCCCACAAACAAATCCACAAACAACTCCACAATCAACACCTCCAACTCCTCTATCAACACCATCACCACAAACAACACCGACACCACCAACCACACTACCACCACCCACCACCTAGCAAAAACCCTTTATTGGTTATACGCTCTAAAGTTGGGATTGTAAAAGCTAACCCCAAATACAACTTACATGTTACCACCTCGTCCCCTATCCCCAAGTCTCCTTTCCATGCCCTTCAAGATCCTAACTGGAAACAAGCTATGTATGACGAATATAAAGCTCTCATTGACAATAACACATGGGTAGTTGTTCCTCGCCCACCAAATGTCAACATTGTCCGCTCTATGTGGTTGTAAAAACACAAATATAATGTGGACGGGTCCTTAAATCGGTACAAAGCCCGACTAGTTGCAAATGGTCATAGTCAACAACAAGGCATCGACTGCGATGAGACATTTAGCCCTGTTGTCAAACCTGCTACCATATGGACTGTTCTTAGCCTTGAAGTTTTTCGACAATGGCCTATTTATCAGTTAGACGTGAAGAATGCATTTCTTCATGACCATTTTACAGAGACAGTTTACATGCACCAGCCACCAGGATTTACTGATTTAGCTAATTTTGATTATGTTTGCCTTTTGCAAAAGTTGCTTTATGGCCTTAAGTAGGCCCCCTGAGCTTGGTTTTAATGATTTTCTAGATATGTTATTCGTGCTGGTTTCTATCACAGCAAAACTGACTCGTCTCTTTTCATCTTTCACAAGGGGCAAGACACAGCTTACTTACTACTATATGTGGATGATATCATTCTTACAGCTTCTTCTACTTCACTCCTGTAATGTATCATCTCTTTACTACATGCGGAGTTTGCTATGACAGACCTTGGCCCACTCAACTATTTTCTTGGTATATCTGCCATGCGTACTACCTCTGGCATATTCTTGTCTCAGACAAAATATGCTACCGAGATTCTTGAGCAAGCACAAATGCTTAATTGTAATCCTTGCAGGACTCCAATTGACATCGAGAAGAAGCTTGGACCTAAAGGATCACCGGTCACTGATCCTACTTTATATTGCAGCCTTTCCAGATCACTTCAGTACCTTACCTTTACTCAACCAGATTTATCATATGCAGTTCAACAGTTATGTCTTTACATGCATGATCCTCGAGAGCCACACCTTAATGCTATGAAACATGTTCTTCATTATCTTTGAGGAACCACTGATCTTGGATTATAGCTACTTCGCTCTACTACATCACAGCTTATTGCATACTCTGATGCTGACTGGGCAGGTTGTCCGGCTACGCGCCGATCTACTTTTGAATACTGTGTTTTTCTTAGTGACAACCTCCTGACGTGGTCCTCCAAACGTCAGGACACGTTGTCTCATTCCAGTGCTGAGGCTGAATACCGCGGGGTTGTGAATGCTATACCTGAGACATCTTGGATTCGCAACCTCCTTTGTGAGCTTCATACCTCACTTTTCACAGCGACCTTGGTCTACTGTGATAATGTCAGTGCTGTATACATGTCTACAAACCCTATACAACATCAGCGCACCAAACATATAGAGATTGACATTCATTTTGTTCGTGACAAAGTAGCAGCAGGTCATGTTCGAGTTCTTCATGTCCCTTCTCGATTTCAGTATGCAGATATCTTCACAAAAGGTCTTCCATACCTGTTATTTGCTGATTTCAGATCTAGTTTAAGCATCCATAAAACTCCCGCTCCAACTGCGGGGACGTATTAGAGTACATATTATATTTAATGTAATTGGCCCATTGGCCCAAGCTCGTAGTCTAGAATATTCTATTGTATCCTATATATAGGTTGGCTTCTATCAATAATAATCAAGCAATCAATCACATCTTTCAAAGATTACTTATTAAAGTGGTATAAAATACTTAATGACACTAAAAGGTATTTTAAACATTCTCAATGGTTTGTTACATAGGTTGATCATAATGCAACTTAACAAACATATTCGTACCTTTTATTGAAGCATGAGTAGACTCGAGACGTCGAGAGGTGTTGATGAATGTATGCGTTGATGAGTTGTAATCACGCGTAACGTGCACATTTTATGTTATGTATTACAAGTTACTTGTTTGTCATTATTAAAACCAAAGGACTTGTTTAGTTTAAATATCATAATATTTGCACTAACAATCTCCCCCTTTTTGATGATGACAAATATGTAAACTTGTAACATAGTAAAATTTAAAAGTTACTCGTTTACACTTCCTTCTCCCCCTTTTGTCAAAACAAAAAGGCGTATGCTCCAATCCTTTGATCCTTCTCCGTTAAAACTCTTCCATCCCTATTGCCGAAATGGGTGTGTCCTTGGAGTTAAACTTTGTTTCTCCCAGAAAGGCGAGCTTGCTTCATCCCTAGTGAAGTTATACTTCAATCTTCATCTTCTAAGAAACTTTAAGCTATCTACATTGATGCCCTCGAGCTCCCCCTAGCTCCTTACACTCCTATGATTATTGACCTTGGTTGCTAATGAATCCATGGATTAAATTTCTTACAAAGACTTAACCTACATCAAGGGTTAGTTTTATGCAACATATCATGAAGCAATAGGAGAAATATATGATAAATGCGTGTATGCTTCTTCTTGACGAATGCTCCCCCTTGTTCGAGGCATTAAGGTATTATCAAAAACCTATAAAAAAATGTTAGTGTGAAACTAGATACTCCGTTCGATGAGTATGTGAAACTAAACATATACAAGATGCACTCTCTAAGTGCTTGTCGGAAGCTCCCCCTAGTTTGGGACACTAAGGAATTAAGTTATGGAAGTATACTATAAAACAAAGTTAGTAGACAAGCGCACATATACGTAATAACGGTGATAGTTATGTATGTAACAAAAAATAGATATATGAGAATAGTATTTTGATCATAAGGTTTAAGATAATGTTTAGGAGCAAGTAGCATAACTAATAGATAAAGTGATAAAAGTTAAAAATCATGAAATTCTAAATTTTGGCTTCTGCTCGGGACGGATCTACCAAAAGCACTGACGGATCCACCATTATTGGATCCGTTGGTCGCAGAGACCCTTAAAAATGGGCAGAACTTAGTTTTGTAGCCAAAATTCAAATCACTTAGCATGTAAACACTTAGATCATGAACAATAGCAAGTAGAGGTCCGAAAAGGATAACATACCAAGTCATAAAGATGTTAAGCATCATAATAGCAAGTGTTAAAAATAATAATCTCTAGCAAAATTATTAATTATGATATCAAAAGTACATATAGTAACAGAAATCATAAAAGAGATCATGATAGCAAAAATACATATAGTAATATACTATCGGGGAACATGATATGCATGTCTTAGGTATGAGTACTCTAAATTATGACACGAACCCAATCCTAACATAGTTGCCTCTGTGAGGATCGTCATAATCGTAGTCCTTTCAATGTTAGACATTTAATTCACGCGTTAATGAAATAAAAATTATTATGAAGACTATAAAATTATAAAAACAAAAACACGTTCGATTATCACTCCTCTTGGAACGACAGTCCTAAAAGCGGAAGGGATAGCCTTTAGAACTGAAAAGAATCATAGGACGTAGGTCATTATATATCTCCATGCCGATATATTTCAAAGCATAGAGGAGTGACCATTTCAGGTGCTACAAAGAAAACTCAACCATATGTGATTTAAAGGTGAAATATAAAAGTAAACGGAAAACCAAAGATTGTGTGATTACCTTTAGTACATAGTCATAATTAGTCTGCTAAATATAACTCGGGATACTTATTGAGGAGAGGTCTTTTCTATTGAATATGTACTCGCATCGAAACACAGTGATAAAGAGAATACATGAAAGCACAAAGATGAATCTAAAATTCTTTGTATAAAAAACAAAGTTACTTACAATTGATTATGGCCAACAAAAGATAAGCGAGAACATTCTTTCGTTCCATCCCTGCCACACCTGCATTGTAGAAAAGATCACCGCTGAAGCAACCCTGTTACAACCAATCTCGAACCATAATACGAGTTACTCTAAGTTGTGTGGGTTGCAGAAGAAATCAAAATTGAGAGCCTAGAGCGAACGCCGATTCTCATTCACCGATTATATCTGATAAAAGAAAGCCTATAAGACAAATTATACAAAGCTTTCTAAAGCATATTAAAGGTTTACCTCATGAGAGATCGAACATATTATCGGCCAAAATCCAAAAGTCGAGTACCATAGAACCCTACCAAACACATAACCAAACACTATTAATAATGAAATTGAAAAAACATAATCCGAAATATCACGTACCTTATGTAATAGAGGCAGATTGGAGAGGGAGAGAGGTAGTATTATTTACAAAATCATACCGCATTTTAAACGGCCAATTAGGACATGCAGAAAAAAATCGTATCATTGATACAATCAAATCGACTTTGATAGATGAGAAACACTTTTTTTATTCTTCCAAAACAATTGTTAGCGACGCGTTTTTCTAGATTTGTTTGGTGGTTAGGGATTTGACTTTGTTTATGGGGGATTTTTGGAAGAATTACAATTGAATCAGCAAATCGTTTATTGATATCCTGTAAATGTTGTGTTGATGCAAACTTATTTGGTGGAGGATTATGTTTAATTTGGATCGGCGATAACTGCAATGAATTGCATAATTGCATGAATCACCGACGGTTTGCTTTAATTGTTTTATAGGGTTTTTGTTTTGGTGGTTTTTTTAGAGGGAGTAAATGCTGAAGGTGAAATGGAAGGGGAGACGTTGATTATTTTAGTTGGGACATGTGTTATTTTGTTAGATTTTTTGCTTCAAGATGAGTTCTTATAAACCTTATTTTATATAGTAGGTAGATTTTGCTATTTGTAGCCTTGAGCCTATGATTAAAAATTAAAAAGATGCAAAACTAGTTGTACATTAGGTTAGTTGGGAGTAGTTATATATAGAGGAGGATAGTTTATTATCAATGTACAAATATTCAATGCATGTCTTAATTTTTTATACGTAGTTTTTAGGGCTACATGTAGCATTTTTCTTTATTTGTTATTCTTATGTCAAATACACCTTAATATATAAATACTAGCTTCAAGGCCCGCCCGATGGGCGGCTAGCTATAAGATTATTTTTAAAGATACAAAACTTAGTAATATAATGTAAGACATAAAACAACAAAAAAATAAAGATGAAAATGTCACTGCAGAAATTCCGAATACACTACTAAATTAACGTCGATTGTTTAAAAAATAAGGAATCTAAAATAAATAAAACTATCCGTACAGTTGATAGAAAAGACTTCTTATAATTCTAAAAGTGAAATTTTGTAGATTTCTCAAAAGACATTCCAAAATGTCCATCTTTGTGATC
Source organism: Tanacetum coccineum (assembly GCA_026074375.1). NCBI lineage: Eukaryota > Viridiplantae > Streptophyta > Magnoliopsida > Asterales > Asteraceae > Tanacetum > Tanacetum coccineum. The sequence goes on from BQNB010014388.1 coordinate 66,705, forward strand.
CGGAGCTGAATTTTTTTCCTCGTTATTGTAAAACGAATCATCATAGATTTGATCTTGAAATAATTTAAGGCGCAACATGAAAGCGAGTTGTTTCTTATGATATTTAGCAAGTTCAAGCAAACATTGTTTCAATATCAAAATCAATTTTATAAACAAATTAGTATAAAAAACACCCAACAGAGCACAAAATACATTGAGTTGTGCAAAAATAATGAAATTAAGGTTGATACTTAACAAAGTCCGGTTTATAAAAACACCCAGTAAATAAAAAAATACACTTATACAAAAAGTAATGAAATTTTTGTGCTAAAACATGCTTTTTCATTTGCTGTTGTATCCTAAATGTTTGTACACTGCCAAGATACGACACATTACATTCGACATAACCTCCACCTTACATAATTCAAGTTTCCATATAAGTTGTTGCATGAAAATAATAAGAATTCAGTCTTCATAATGCAAAAGCTTAAATAAGAGGTAAAAGAGACGAGTATTTTGCGCAAAACCTATGTACTGTCGAATGAAATAGTCCGATGTGATCGAAAACCACCCTATAATGATAAGGTAAAAAAATGTATTAGTTACAATGAAGTTTCATTATGCCATCAGAGGTATTGATGGATGAGTGTAAATGCCTCTAGGAGGATGCATAACATTTATAATAACCTAATCCAAGCACACCTTAAGTATTAGTATCCAAAGGAGTGTCTATCCATATCTCACCACAAATTAAATTGTGGCCACTAACTGCTATCACCATAGTAAGAACCATGAGTAATGCATATTAACTGTTGGTTATAATATTATTGGATGAAGAGGGTGATTAATAAAAAAAATCATTTTTTCTCGAGTATGTTTGAAAATCAAGATTTATTTTATATAAAAAAACAAATTTAAGAGGTTACTCCTGTTGAAAATACACTTTGGGCAAATTTCGACAAATTTCACGCTTGTGACCCATTTCTCTTAAACTAATTTTCCTATGCTATCCTTAGTTAAGTAATAAAGATTAAAAAGATTCCCCATTCAAACTATCCTCCACACTATGACTGGCAGACTTACTTGATTATCAACACTTGTGTAATATACCTCCTTCTTTGTGAGAGGTATCGATGTGTTTCTCAGGATCAGACTACTAATTGTTTTCTCTACTGTTATCAACACCTAGGGAGCAAGGGGTCACATCTAAATGAATCAAATTGTTAACAGTTTTACTGCCTTTACCACTCAAGTAAACAAAGGATCATATAAAAAAAGTTATGAAGTCATCCTCACACAACCCTTGTCCTCGCACTAATAAATTCATCTTAAACACCAACTATATCCCTATATGTTTACACATTGTTGACTTTCATCATAGACTTACTAATATGAAATATTCACTTATAGTTATGTAAATAATGTTTCTTAGTTCTAGACGACCTGAAACTTCCTCCCCCGTTTGATCGTAATAACTAAATAACATTATCCACATAATCATAAGTTTGTATAGGTCAAACACGCCGGGTTGACACCAAATGTAAATTGTCAAATAGCTTTTAATGTATTTTAAAATCTAAATATTGTCAAAGATCCAATGAGTATCCAACTCTATTTAATTATAAAGATTTAGAAATTTCTATGTATTAAATACATAATGGGTGACTTTAGACAACGATTATTGACTTACGGGGCAACAAAGCAGAAATCTAAACCTGATTTATTAAAGTCTGTTAAAAAATAGAAGTATTTTATTGTTTAAGTGTGTAAAGGATCAATAACATTACCTGCTTATTTAAAGGGTTACGTCTCCAAGAAATTCGCACTTTTTGCTTTCCAATTGTGGTCCCGTTTAATTTCTGCAGTGCCTATGCGACATTATTTCTGCGAATCACATGTTAGAATAGACTTGAAAAAAACGCTATAAAACCCTTTTAAGCATCCTTCTAATCACAAGGTTGGTTGGTCAAATGATCATTTAAATAAAAAACAATATCAAAGACAAAAATATGCACCTGTGGGCAAATTGAACAAATACCCATTCTTTGCCAATAGGAATTTTCACTGAAACTATCTCGCCATATTGGGAGAAAGGTTGTTTAAGATCCTCATCGCTTACAGTAGCGTCAAGTACTCCAACATATATCTACAACCAATTGAAGGGATAACCAAGTGTCAATAATATTATAGATGAATTATGTTTGAACCATAAAACTTGTGAAAAAGACATACTGACCGTCACCATCAGATTGAGAGCCACCATTCGACATATAATCGCTTAATATAAAAAAATATTAAATCATATCCAATTGAGCCTCTATTGCATACTACCAAAGTGGTTTACTCAATTGTGATAACAAAGGTGGCAACATGTATGAGTCAGGAATCCAGCCAAAACTGGTCCAAGTTGAAATGGGTCATTTTAGTAAGGGTCGGGTTGACCAAAAACACTTTATGTTCCCTTATCAGAAATATGTTAACCGTCAACTTCTTAGCGAAAGTTTTTTATTTGACCCATTTGGAATAAAACATAACCCATATAAACCAGTTAATGTATAAAAGACGACCACGGCTCCTTCAGAAACCAAAGATGAAAGATTATCTGTTGAAGAGCTTCCATTGGAGTCAAAAATTTAGCTGCAAGCCTGCAACAACACCAGAAAATTATAATGAATTCGGCTAAGTGCAAACTCAGAAGAAAAAGGATTGTTAGGAAACAATGGTTGAGGAAGAAAGGTCGATGGCCACTTTAAAAAATGTATCATACTATTTTATATCTTTAACACTAACTGATTTATATAACCTACCCCATTTTAACCCACATCTCAAATGAGTTGTTTGACCCATCTTACTGCCTCTACTTTAAGGACAGAAGTAAAGCAAATATAAAGCTAAACTAAGACATTTCTTTTGAAACAATAGAAGCGTAAGCTCTAAATTAATTATGCTTCATTTGCCCATGATAAAAGTCAAGCATCTTCTCACAATCCTACAAACAAAAAGTCATTACTCATAAATCAACTTTAGTATTCATCTTCAAAGTTCAAAATCCTCTATTTTGTATTAGTCATATAATGTCGAGTCAGCCTCAAAACTCAAAAGAAAGAGTAAAGAGCTCTATAACAAATCAATTAATCTTTAAAATTCAAAGGTTGAGTGTTGCATGTACTTAAGTACCGAGTATAAAGAAACTACATGTTAGTGTGAGTGTCTATGTTTATAAACAGGAGTTTTTTAGTATAGGCTTTAGAAATTAATACTCCACTAAGTGATATAATTGTAACATGATTAATTTAGAGTCCATTGATAACACAATATTTGAATCCTTGTTTTTTTATTAAAAATAGTTGAAACACACCTTAGAGTTTTGAGATGGTTCAGGTTTTTGTTCGAAGATGCCATTAGCAATGTCCTCAAAATACATAAGCTATAAGTTGCGATGATGCATTACTAACTATAAGCTAAACAAAATGTTATGAATCGAGTGCTAGAATACTTAAATATGTTCTCACCGTCACATATAAAAAGAAACTGCATCATATGATCCCAATCCCTAACACTTTCCTCTGTGAGGTTCTCAACAATCGTTCCCTTATGTTAACATTTATTCACCGTTAATGAAACTAAAATTTTATGAAGACGTATAAAATTATAAAACAAAAACAAATTTCACCTCTGGATCATCTAAAAGTCTGAATGGATTGCCTTTA